>JAYJMB010077102.1:0-22665 GCA_036873735.1 Pouteria campechiana
AGCATGTCATGAAAAATAACTTGCATAGCCCTTTGGTAAGTCGCTCCTGCATTCTTTAGTCCAAACGGCATAACTTTGTAGCAAAAGACGTCCATTAGAGTGCGAAATGCAGTGGAAGCCTCGTCTGCTGACGCCATCTTGATCTGGTTATAACCAGAGTAACCATCCATGAACAAGAATGTGTCATAAAGTGATGTGCTGTCGATGAGGAGTTCCATATCTGGCAGTGGGAACTCATCTTTTGGACAAGCTTCATTGAGATTATAAAAATCGACACAAACTTGTATTTTCCCATTCTTTTTTTTCACCGGAACGACACTAGAGAGCCATCTCGGGAACTTGATTTCTTGAATAAAGTTGGCTTCCAGTAGTTTGTTAACCTCATTAATAATCTATTGCTCCAATTCAGGTCTAAACTTTCTCAGCGCTTGCTTTACTGGCCGTTTGCTTGGGGAAATATGTAAAGAATGCATGGCAATATCTGGATCTAAGCTGAGCATTTCTGAGTATGTCTATGCAAAGAAATCTTTGAACTCTCTGAGGAGACTCATTAGCAGTTATTTTTTATGTTTCGGTAGAGATTTAGAGATAAAGGTAGGTTGTTTGTCTTCATCCGTACCAAAGTTGAACTCTTCAAGCTCATCAATTGTTGGTTGTCCACCATCTTCTAGTCTCGGTGGAGCTGCACCACAAGTTATTTCTTCTAAGGAAGAATCAAAGTCATCATCTTCTTCTTCTTTTAAATGTTAGGGTCTGGCTCATGATCAGACTGATGAGTCTCACTTGCCGTTCCTAACTTTGATTTGGGAATTCATGGGTCATCAAAAACTTTCTTATTGTCTGTATCACCAGGTCCCTCCGAGTTTTTGTGCGATTCTTTGTCATCGAACTTAGATTCTTTCTCTTCTATGGATGTATGGTGAGAGGTGGAAACTTTCATCAGCTATTGAGCTTGTGGAACCACTCTATTTTCCATGTTATCAACCATGACGTCTTCTCCACTTATGCTTTCTGTCTCTATTTCTATTTTATCAATGTGATCATTCTAGGGCAACAGAACTAGATTTAGTGATCATCTTCCTTGCATTCATTGTTCTACAAAAGAAAGAAAGAAAGAATTAAAAATCCTAAATAAAATAAACTACAACAATGAAAAAGAAAAATTATAACTAAACTAATCAAATTAATTTGGAAACAGTTCCCTGGCAACGATGCCAAAAACTTGATGGTCAAATTATAATTCCTCACAAGTGCACGAGTGTATAGTAGTACAATGTGTGCTTAGCAAGGGTCGATCCTATAGAGAACTGTCAAACTGATTCAATTATATCTAGTTACTAAAATTAAGGTGTACTAAATCATCAAGATAAATTATAGACTAAGTAAATAAAAGTGCAATGTAAGATAAATAAAAAATAATGGCTTGAGTCATATAAAATAATATTCAAGCTATAATAGTTAATGGTTTAAATTATAATTCCTCACAATTGTATGGATGGATAGCAATATAGTGTGCAATACAAGGGTCGATCCCACAGAGAATGGTCAAACTAACTTAATTAATTTTAGCTACTGAACTGTTCTAACCTTAAAAAGAATGTATTTATAACTAAATAGACTTGGAATAATGTTTGGTATAATTTCAAAATTTTAGAAACTTAATAGAATAAAAATAAATCAATGACTAACTATAATGCAGAGAAATTAGCAAGATGAAGAAGTCTAGGGATCCGATTTCACCACTAGATGATACCCCTTTGCCAATGGAATGTTGGTATCAATGCCTCACTTAGGTTCCTTCTTTCAAAAGTATGATTATTACCTTTAGGTATGCAGGTTTAAATCTAGTACTTTCACTTATTCTAATTACCTATGGTGTGTAGCACAATTAACCAAAATAGAATGGTTTAGCATATGGTGTCTACCTTAACCATCTATCCTTCTCATTCAAGGGAGCTCATAGTTTAGCATATGGTGTGTATCTTAATAAAGCTTTGATAATTAATCATTATAAATAATATTATGAATGAAACAAGATCATATAGCATTAATAATATCCAATAATCCATAACAAAGAGTATCAAAAAGGGTTACATCTTTACCCTAGAAAAAAAATTTACTACATAAGAGAAAATAAAACAGTTCCCTTAGACGAGATGATAATAATGAAGAACATCTTCTCTCCTTCTTTTTTCTTACTTGCAATCCCTTTCTTCTTCTCCATGAGAAATCTCCCAGAAAAATGGCTTCTAATCTCAAAGAAAAACTCTCAAAACCAAAAAGTGAAGAACCCCTGAAATACCCTAGCTTTTTCCTTGAAAAAACCCCCAAAATACGCAAAGCAAAAAATCTGTAATAATACTGGCCCGCCACTAGCACCGAATGGGCACCAGCTTGCTACTTGACCAATACTATCTTTAATCCTGGTGCCAGGTGGGGCTAGTGGCACTAGCTTGTTGACTTGGTGTTGTGTTAATTTTTTACTCCTTTTTGTAGTTGTTTTCTTTTCCATACTTTGAGCTTCTTCTTTTCCATCATTTTTCTCTTCTTTTACATCTTCAAGATACCTAAACAATCAAGAAAATAACCATGAAATTATCTAAAAGAGACACGAATTTGCAAATAACTAAGCTTAAACATGTTTAATATAAGTGAATGAAATTCACTCATCAAGAGTCTAGGGATCTGACTTCACCACTCAATGATATTCAGTGTTGTTAAGATGTTAGTATTAATTCAACATCTTAGGTTTGTTCTATCTGCTATATGATTATTATCATTAGGTGTCTGGGTTTAAATTAGGTATTTTCTCCTATTCCAATCACCTATGGCATGTAATGTAATTGAGATTGAAAACTCATGAAGATCAAAAGAACTTTAATGTTCCAAGTAGAATAGTTTAGCATGTGACGTATACCTTAACCATCTACTCATTCATTAAATCATTAAAAAGAGCATAGTACATGGTTTAGCATATGGCATTTACCTTAACCACATACTCAAAGATAATCAAGCTAATTCACATAATTGGTGATCAGAAAATTAAATAAACCAGATGATTACACTATGCACAATTAATGAAATAAGATGATATTGAATTAATAACCCAACAATCTTTGTTAACAATAAATATCAAGGAAGGCTACATCATTGCCCCAAAAAAAAGAATTTAGTTCATAATGAAAACAAAAATAACACTCTCTGAAATATGCATCATTACGGAACTCAAAATCCTTCTCTTGCTTCCTTAGAAAACTTCTCTCCTCCAATCTCTCCTTAACTGTGTTTTGGATGTATCCTTAAATAACCCAAGTAGCAGGGTTTTAGTAGAACTCCTTTGCGAATTTCAATGCCTCTACGCATAGAGATCCTCTTCCAATCATAACTCGGTATTTTTTCACAAAAATATAGCTTCCAAAATATTACAATGCATGAAAATAGAAGTTTTCAAAATAACTAAATTGCTATTAATTTGGGTTCTAAAAATTGCAACACAACCTTGAGCCTAAATATTAACTTTTAATAATAACTTCATAATTCGCATGTCTCATACTCTTAAATTTGCAACATTTGACGCATGAAAAAATAGCTCAATTTGTGCACTTCCAATTCTATGCTTTGATTTCAAACTTTGTTTCTTGTTAAGCTACTTCAAAGGCATTGAAGATTAAACTACAAATTTGAATTCTGCTTCGGAGGCACTGAAGTTAATTCGCACCTTTTGAACCCCATCGGTCCCTCTGAAATATTAACTTTGGAGGTACAAGTCTGCTTTGGAGTCACACAAGTAAACTTCAGAGGCACCAAGTCTTACTTTGGAGTCACAAAAGTAAAGTTCAGAGGCACCTAGTCTTACTTTGGAGTTACTAAAGTTAATTTCAGAGGTACCAAGTCTTGCTTCGAAGTCACTGGATTTTGGATATTCTAGAGCTTGTTTAGTAAAATTATCATAAATTTCTCATTTGAAATCAAAATTACATGATTCCTTTTGCATTTGATAGATAATTTTATGGGCTATAACATTTACGTTGATCATTTTTTCTGAATTATACATCTTCTATGAGTCCTAATCCCTCTCAAATTGATGCTTTGTGTACATCCGAAATTGATATTTTAAAAGTCTCTGGAGAGAGTTGCACTATTTTGGATTTATATTCCTCATATAAACTCAAAATCATATGATTCTTGATGCATTGGAAATCTAAAAAAAATTATAAAACTTTCATGTTGAACACATTTCCCAAATATGACTCCATCAATCTCAAAAATTACTTTAAAGTGACGTCTTTTGTAATCTTCAATTTTGTTTTACAGAATTTTATGTCTGCAACGAAACAAACTCTATTAAATGAAATATTCACTTAAATGTCAATATAAATCACTAAAATCACATTATAAGAAGATCTTAAACATGTGAATTTAGATACAAAAATATGAGAGCTTATCAAATTGTAATGCTTGTGGCTTTAAATTTTGAGATAGTGCAGTAAGGTGGTATTTTATGCCATTGAAGTAATTTTAAGTCAATTATATGATTGGAATGACTAATGTAGCATGAGTATTGTATGCAATGTAGTATGTAGGAGCTATTGAATTGTAGTTTTGAGATGGTTTTGGAGTTTTGAGCTATTAAGTTGAAGGTTATATAAAAAGAACTTAACAGGTGAATTTGAGCCAAAATATGTATATGAGTTATACAAAGGACTTAAACTAGTCATTATAGGTATTTTGATGTATGTGTGACAGTAGTTTGAGCATTGGATGCAATTAGAATGAAAATAGCCTATGAAGTTACGTATAATAGAAAATTTTGGTTAAAAAGAACTAAACATGTGATTTTTGGAAATTTACTTCAAATGAAGTGATAAACTATATAAACATACTCCATTTCATGTAGTGATATGTGAGAAGTGATTGTTGAGATATTTGAAGTGTTTTATGTAAAATAGGGTTATAGGTGATGTTTCATAAGTGTAAATTTTAAAATTTGAGTAACCCTTACAATGAATGGGTTTTTACTTGAGTTTGGGGTAATATTAATGTTATTAAGTGATCATTTTAGGATGATTAAACATAAGACTAATTGAAATTGTAAAATTATTTAGGATGCAAATGCAACACCTTATAATTTTGAAGTTAGTTAATGTGTTAAACATTAACATATGATTAATGGAAACTGAACATTACAATTGGCTCACTTGTATTCCATTTTTAACATATTTATGGACTAATTTAGAAAATATGATCAACATGAAAGTTGTATCCCTTGAAATTATATGCCAATGGAAGAAAGATCACTCAATTTGGTGTTCATATGAGTAATTTATGATTAATACATTGAAACTATTTTGTATGCTAAAAAATAATAAGATGAATGAGATGGGTCAACTTTATATAAACTTTTGACATATTTGTGAGCTTATTTGGAAAATTTGTTAATATGAAAGTCTTATCCCTTGAAATTATCTTCCAATACAATAAAAATCCCTTAGTTTGGATATCATATGAGGACGATGTGGCTGAAATACAAAAACTGCTCCCGGCAGGCGGTATGGCAGGGGGCTGTTATATTGGTTATAGTCAAATCCAAGGGCATATACCTTGCTGTCCATTGGCAGGCAGTATAGTAGTAGGCTGCCATACCGCAGCCGGTATGGCAGGCACTTCCATATGGCAATGGCCCTACTTTTAAGTCCATTTCGTCCCATTTCAGCCCCTTTTTTCCTGTTCTTCTTCCCCACACCCTAGAGATGAAATCCATCCATTTCCAACCCATTTTCAATTAATTTCTTGAGGGAATAACATTTTTTAGTCTTTGAATCCATCACTCATGTATTCCAACTTGAGATTTAGTTGTTGGAATTATGGGAAGAAGAAGAAAATCCATTTTTCTGCAACCCATAGGGTGATCTTGGAGTTTTGGAGCTAAATTCATGTGCTAGGGAAGAAGCCACATGTGAATGGCATGGTAAGTTGATTTTCCTTCACTTAATTTATGCTTATGCATGATTAAGGTTTTGGAAAAATTCATAAATAGTGAAATTATGTGGGATTTAGCGAAAATTGCTATGGGATTCATGGGAAAAAGGGTTAGTAGGCTAATTATCATAATTTTGGGAGTGACTTGAGCATGCAAAATTGTGAATTTTGCTAAGCTAGGGCTTTTGTGAATAGTAAAAATTAGGGAATTTCATGAATTTTGTGAAATTATCATGGGAGAAAGGTTTAATGCATGATTTATAATGTTATGAGACTCTTTTAGAATGAATTGGACATGTGAAGCATGTGTTTAAGCCATGACCTAAATTGGGATAAATAGGATTTTTGTGTGTGGGCTATTTAAACCCTAAATTGGTAAAATGAAAAGCTTACTTGAGTTGTTTAAGTGATAATTATGTTATAAATGTTTTAAGGAAAGAGTGATTCTAGTTATAAGTTATGGAAAAACTCTGATTTAGCTAGTGTATAGCACATTTTTGATAACATTCTTCAATGAGGGAAATGATGCGAGTATTATAACCAAAGATTGGCCATGAGAAAGGTGTTACCATAGTATTGAATGTACGATTACAATGATTAAAGATTATGGCTAATATAATTCATTAAAGTGAGTTGTAATTGTAAGTGAATGGTATTGTGAAGGACACTGAGGAAGATTGAAAGTTGGAAACCTTGTGGAGTAGGGAACCTGGTGAATCTTAATGTAAGTAGGCCCCCTTTTGATTGAATGTATGAGTGAATGGTCTAATAACCCATTTGTTTCTATCGGGCTTATATGTTTTGGTTGGGGGAAAGTGGAAATTGTTAAGTTTGATGTTTATTTGGTTTGTATACTTATTATATGAATGTAGCAATTACAAATATCCCTTGGATTAAAAAAAGTACATGTTGTTTATGATATGAATTTAAGTTTGTTTGGGATAAGAATTATCCCAATTGTTTATTTGGTGAATGCGTGAATTGGTGGGGATTATAAGTTGTTGGTCTCATGTAAATGAGTAGCTTAAGATGGGAGGAGTGAATTGAGCATATAAAAATTATGGCCAATTAAAAATCAATGACCTAAGAGGAAATAGTGTTGCAGTATATGTGTAATTTTCATATTTGATTATTTAGTCAACATGACTACTTTACTTCCAAATTTGACTTCTCTTAGCCATTCCTATGTCACACAAGTTGTAGTGTGTGTGCGATTATGTGAGTGATAATATCATGCTTGATGAAGTAATAAAGTATATTAAATAAAAGTACAAACACACATACAAACAATGTAGTTTTTATAGTGGTTCAGGAACCCTGTCCCTATATCCACTCTTCCAAGAGAACCAACTCATGTTGCCTTGGCTTTCACTATATCCCATATAATGGAAGTACACTAGTGTTCCTAGCATTCTTCTAGATTCCAGCTCTAGTGGGCATAAACATAGTTTTCTCAACACTCTTCTGATTTTATGAACTCACCAGGAAATTCACTGATTTCGAAGATCACTAGCAAAGCTTATTAGTTTTCCAGAACTCACCAATAATTCATACATTGTGGTTTTTGGGAGTTCACTACCAACTCACATAGCTAAATTAATAGCACTCTTTTTGCACATTACATTGCCTATTTCTTAGCTTTATTTGTGCAAAGATTAAGCACATAGATGAAATGATATCATAGATATCAATACTTTAGGTATATGATTATGGTAGAACTTTTAGGCTCATTATCTATCAGCACAAGAGAGATTGATCATCTAGGAGGAAGCATGGTCTGATTGAGAGAGGTGTTACTCATTTAAGCTTTATTCTTATTTTTCTCTCAGCTTCCTTAACCTTCTTCGTTGACACTGCACTACCTTTATATTGCTTCAGAAACTTCTACCCATTAAAGGTAGTTGGCTTTTAATATTGAAGACCATTCTGATTTCTCCCATTGAAAATTTGTCTTTTTGAGAAACTTACTTGTTGCTGGAAATCCTGCATCACCATTCTTGAAGATGGTGCCTTTCTGGTTTTAGCAAATGCTGGATTAAGACTTTTCTGGTTAACTAACTCATTTATTATTATGGAAAGATGCTCATTAAGTCTAAAGGGATGTAGCCTCTAAAAGTTGTAACCTTTATTAGAATGTAGATTGCTTTCCTTTGAATTTCTTTCCATCTTCAGCTAATCTCGAATTGTCTGGTCTGGTTTACAAAATTTGCTTTGAATGAGATTTTGACTGGTGAGTGTAGTCAGCAATGTCTAGCATAGATGGTTTCTACTCTTCGTGATATGTCGTACTTAATCTGAAGACTTTGTCTCTTGAATTTGTCTTTTGAATGTAATAGACAAAGTGGTTCTGAGTAGATCCATAAATGACAACTTCATCTTTTTAATTCTATTAGAGACCTTTGTGGAAGTTTTCTTCATCTTCTAATTTGTTTGTTATGAGTAACAGATAAATTATAGAAGTGTAGATGAAGTTTTCTCTTCTTCTTTGTTTGTCAGATGATGTTCTCTTAACAGACGAAGTTTCATTCATCGGGTGAGTTGGCTTTGTTTGTTGCTTTATCTGTTGTAAGTAACAAATGATCTTTGTGGCATGGACAAAGCTTCTTCTCATCAGATGAAGGATCCTTCACCAGATGAAGTCTTCTTTTCATTAGCCAAAGTACCTTTGTCTGCTGTAAGTATTAGATGATTCTTCTTGACAGACAAGTCTTTTTCCCTAATAGACAAAACGTACTTTGTCTGATGTTTGTCTGTTGTAAGTATTAGACGATTCTTCTTGACAGACAAGTCTTTTTCCTTAATAGACAAAATGTACTTTGTCTGATGTTTGTCTATTGAGATCAGTAGATGGAGTTGCAACCCATAGATAAGGTCTTCTAAATGGTTCATTTATTGGTTTGTCTATTATAAGTGATAAAGGAAGTTGTGGCATCCAAACGAATTCTCTTTTTTAGTCCCTCATATGATGGTTGTCTATTAAGTAACTGATGGCTCATTAAGGCATCAACAACTTGCTTCTTTAAAGGTTGTCTGATGGTTTGTTTGTTGTTAGTGACAAACAACTCTTTGTAGATGAAGATGACAGACAAAAGTTTCTTCTATAGTTGTTGTGCCACTTCTTCTTTATCTTCTATATTTTCTACAATGATTGCAGACAAGTCCCTTGGTCTCTTCAGTTTTTAGATGAGCTTTATGCGATAAACAAATGCCTGAGTAATTTTGATTCTATCTTGGCTTCAACATTTGTCTAATTTCAGCTCCATTTCATCTCTGCTTCTGTAAACTAAATTCATTTTTGTATTGCGGACAAGTGTTGATTATAAGCAATTTTTCTTACTTATCCGTGGAATGGTTTGTCTGAATCTTCTTGAGGTAGATGCTATCTGACACTGACTTTATTTGTAGACAATTTGCTTGACCACTCATCAAGGCTTGAGCTCCATGATTACTGATTTACCTGATAGTTTTTTTTCAAAGTTTCAGTGCCATTCTTTTTTATCATACTTGTCTTCTTTCGATCAGTGGATTATGCTTGTTGATGTATTCACTGTGTATGCTTTCCACTATATTCAAATTGCTTCCCTACATGTATAGACATTTTCTGCAATGCTTGGGAACACAATTGTTAGTACTACACATGTTCACTCATATATTGTTGCTCATCATTAAAACTTGGTTATTTGCCATATGCATTATTTAGTTCGACATTCTCTCCTCTTTTTGTTGATGACAAAACATTTGAGTGAAATACCTTTCAAAGAGAGTAAAGCTGTAAGTGTATAAGAATTTTATGCATGGATAAATGTATTGTGGCTCCCCCTAACTTAGTGCATTATTTGCTTGTTTAACTTCTCCTAGCTAGTGTGCTATTTTTAAGGTTTTGCTTATGTGACTCTAATTTCTGCACTATTTGTTCATGTGATTCGGCTCCCCTTGAGTAAGTACCATAATTAAGTTTTACTATTGTATGGTCCTATTTTCACTCATTGCATATATTTCTCCCCCTTTTTGTTCATAATCAAAAAGAAAAATTCTAGAAGGGAAATAAAGATTTAACAATGTGAATGATAATAACAAAAAATTTGTAAAATAATTTCATTAATGGAGATATATATACAATCAAAATTGCCTAAAAGACTTCATTTTTCTGATGGAAGTTTCACATTGAGAGCCTTTGGGACACTAGGGACAATATGAATTCGCCTAAGGTAGTTAGGATCCATTTGTATTGGATGAGGAAGAGGTAATCCTTGATCTTGTGCTTCCTTGTTGGTAGCTAACCATCTTTCAAAAATGGTTTTAGTCACCGTAAGAGGATCTGGAGCTATCTCCTAATGGTCAATGAGTTTAATGCCCGCTTGATAGTTATCATCTAATAGCTTTGGATATGGAGCAAGCTTGCCATGATGAATTGCTGCAGTGTTGGCATTTGTTCGATAGTTGAAGGTGGCATGTGTCATGGAGATTGTGCTTAGGAATAGATGTGGATTTAGCTCCTTGAGTTTTGCTTGTTGAAGGCCTAGAGACTGAAGCTTTGATCCATGTAGAAGGTTGAGCAATGGAAGAGGGCTGATGGGCGGTTGAAGGAAATGGTTCAACAATAGAGGGAGAAAGTGTTGTGGAAGTAGATGGTTCAACAAGAGGAGGTGTTGTAGATGGAGATGATTCTGAAGAATTGTGAATTGTAGAGGGATAGGATTCAACATTTGGTGCTGTTGAAGGAGCAACATTTGGTGATTGTTGGGAGAATTCATTTAGGATTTTATCAATGATTTCATTTCCATATGGAAGAGGTTTAGGATTGAAGGTTTTGGATGGTCCTTTCATTATTATAATGCTGTCAAGGTAATCTTGGTCTTTAAAATTTGGAAAAGGAAGATCAGATAAAGTGAAGGATTTATTTTGTGACTGAAAAGTGAAAGCAACTATTTGGTTTATTAATTGTCTATGTTCAATTTCTTCAAGGGTCATTTTTAATTTTCTATTCTTAGGGATTGAGGAATTTGTTTTGGGAGTTTGAGATGCTAAAACTGATATAATTTAGATGAGGATGGCATGACTTTTGGTGGATTTAGTTGACTGATGTTTGAAGGTGGTTGGGGAATGATTGGAGATGGATGAGAAGATTTTGGAATTTGAACAAGTTTGAATGAGGTGGATTGATTGATGTTCTATGGAGGTGAAGAGGAATTTTCTTGGAATGAATGTTTCTTTAAAGTGGATTTTAAAGATTTAAAGATTTTACTTCTTGAAATTGTTGACTCTGATATAGAGGACACAAAATTAGACCTAAGGGATTCTAGTGGAAGATCAATGTGATGAGCATGATATGGAGATTTATGAGGTGTGTAGTGTGGTGAGAGTGGAATAGAAGAGAAATGACATGATTGATGAGGTGAGGTAGGAGAGGAATGAACTAACTGAGGGGATGGAGAGGCTAAGTGAATATCTCTAACTGGTGAGATAGTTGGCTTGTTTGGATCTTTGATGGATTCCATTAAAGAGAATAAGGTTTCTATATTTTTGTCTAACGAATCATTCTTAGTCTCATAGATGCATCAAAAAGTTAAATTTTTGAAGCCTAGTTTCAAGATTTTGTGGAATGTGTTGGGTAGGTGGAGATGAATGAACAAGTATGAAAGGAGATGGAGTTGAACTATGATGTGGAGTCTCATGACCTTGTGGAATATGTTGGACTACTAGAGGTGAGTGAGTAGGTCTAAAGGAAGATGGAATGAGCTATTGTGTGAAGATGGTTCTATTGTAGTTGTTGCTTCTCTTTCCAATGCTATTGTCTCTTCTATTGCAGTTGTTGAATGGGTTTCCTCTCTTTCTTTCCTGATAAATTCTATCCTTTCTTCTTCTTCTTCTTCTTTTTCTTCTTCTCTCCCCCTTTATGCTTTGTTTGTTTGCTCATGTTCTTCACTTCGTGCTTCTTCCACCTCTTCCTCCTCTTCTGCATCACTTGATGGTATGGGTATTCTCATCCTCTTTAGTGTTACTTCATCAACTATGTCTGAGGATTTGAGTACCTCTAGAACTTCATATGAGAAGTTCACTTCTGCCTTTTTCAATATTTGAGCCTCTTAGCAAAGGAAGTCTTGGTGATGATTTGATGAGAAAAAGATGGTCAAAAATTAGCTAGGCAAGATCCAATCTCTTCTTATACTTCAATGTCCAAAGAATCTTTATGTCTTTCTCAGAAATATTATCCCTACTTCCTATCTTGAGATGAATGTTGTTATTCAGGATAAGGTGAGTAAGTCTTAGGTTTACATTAAGATCTTTAGGATTTAGATTCTTTACATTCTCACCAATAGGTGTTCTGGGTGCTAGCCACTAAAATGTCTGTCTTTCAACTAAGGAAAGATTCAAACATTCTCTAATGTTTTTGGGGAAAGATCTATCTCCTTATTTCCAATCCATGATTTCTTACTCTTATGGTTATAATTGTAGAGAAGATTTACACTATTTTGGAATAGCTTTCATCCCTGCAACTCATATGATTTTTCTAGCCTTGGATGCTTATCTAGTCACATACTTCTAGCTTCATCTACTCAAATGCTTTGAAATCATTGGTTCTACCCTTTACTACTTTCCCATTGACAAATTTATTCATGTATTATTGGTAAATTTGTTCATCATTTTGGAAAGTTACTTCTAGAAATTTGTTTCTTTGTACTTTGCTTCTTTCTGAAGAATGCAGTTCTTCTGACTCCTTTCTGCTTCTTTTTCTTTCAAATATGAATACTAGAATTGTCTTTGTAGCTCTTGCGTCTGCCATTTTTGACAGTTGAAGTTTTAGGGTTTTATTGTGGAAGATCTTGGGGTTTTTGCCACCAAGATGAACAGAGGAAAAATGGCACTAAGAGGACAAGGAGTGGAGAAGGAAATGATGGGAATTTGAATTGCCTTTTTCTAAGGGAGGACTCAGTAGCTTATAGTGAGTGGGATGGTTGCGTCTTATGTAAGGTTAAATAAGAAATTCATCAAGTACATCCTCAGGAGCTTCAAACAAATTCGAGTGGCTTCAGACAATCCTACAGACAAAATGGAGACTTTGTCTACTAGTAGATATGAATTAGTGAGTTTTTCAATTTGCTTTTGATTCAAGATATGTATGATTGTTTGAGAAGATAATATTGGTTCACTTATGATTAGAGGTTTTTAATTTTCAAAGCTTTGAGTAATTAATCTACTATTCAAATCAATAAGGCATGTATAGATGATTCTTTAATGATATATTTTCAAGCTTCTATAACTTTTATGTTATAACTTTTCTAATTCAATCTCCAAATATGATTAATTTTGCCTCAAAGTGATACCATGTATTTTATCCCAATTTACAGCTCTAGAAACATCCATAGTATTTTAACTCAAATTTTCTTGTACAATATCTGATTCATGTGAATCCTAATTCATTTTCTGGGAAATTTCAATAGCTACAACTTTCATGTTGAACACGTTTTCTTAATAATTCATCTTATATGCCAAAAAGTAGTTACAAGTGGCACCTATATTGTTTTCAGCTTCTTTCACCATTATTGATGAATAATCAATTCCCAAAATCATGCGATATTACATTTACACTCCAAATAACTTTACAAATCCAATTAGTCCTATGCCTAATCATCCCAAAATGATCATTTTATAACATTACTCTCATCCCCAAACGCAAGCAATAACTTATATCATTCCAATTTTAGAAATTTGGCCTTGTATGTATACAATACCACCATAATTGCATTTCATATAAATTACTTCAAATATCACAACAATCACTTCCCACACATCATATGTATGAAATGGAACATGTTCATGCTATTCACCACTTCATTTGAGGTCAATTACCAAAAATCACTTATTCAGGTCTTTTTAACCAAATTTTTTGCTATAAGTCACCTCCATATGTCATTTTCATTCTAAAATGCATCCAAGACTCAAACTAATACATTAAAATACATATAATAGCTATCTTAGGACATTTACATTAATCATAAATATTTTTATTATATAATTGATGAAATTTATGAATTTCAAGCACCAAACTCTACCCATATCCACATAAGCAAATTTCAACTACCTCAAACATCATATAAGGCTATTCATTCATTGAAATTTCTGTGATTTTAGGAAAATCACCTATTGAGTTTTTTTTTTCTACCTAAACATTTAACTCAATAGTTCAAAATTTCAAAACTACTTTAAAATTTCAATTCAATATCTCATACACATCACATTATACATAATAATTATACTACTTTAGTCATTCAAGTCATATAGATGACTTTTATCAAAATCATTACTTGAGTTTATGTTACTCCATTCAATCTTCCATAGCAATTTCTTTATAAAACACTATGTATCATCTCAATTTCTCAATTTACTGAAATGTAAAATTTTTTCTCCAAATTTCAACACGACAGGTGTCACAACATACTACTCGTATGCAACCTCACATCCTTACACTTGAGGCGCACTTGTCCAAGATCATTATTCATGTTCTTATAATTTCATTCTAAGCTCATACATATACTTTCATCCATATACTAGGACGTGTTTACCTATACTTAACCATCCTCACACTAGGATATACCTATAAAAAATTTTCATAATCAGTCTTATCACCAAGGCACATTATTCTCAAATCATGTCTATTACAGGTTTTACAGGTTTTATCACATCTTGCCTGATTACTAAGTTGTCCACAATTCCATATCCTTATTATTTTCCAACCATAAGTTTACAAACTATACAATATCTATCTTTCATACTATTTATCATATTTTATATGGATCTTACTTTATTTTTCCATCTAGGTTTCTTAATATCAGGCCATCTAGGCCTCCACCCTACATGGGTGTCAAGTCACATCGGATATCCTGGCATCATAACCAAATTCCGACCATATAGGCCATGCCTCTAAGGCATATCCAATCCGACCATTTGGGTTGTCACACCAATCACACGTATCCAATCCGGCCATTTGGGCCCTCCCGCCATTTAGGCTTATCAAATTCAACGAATCAGGCCCTCCCACCATTCAGGTGTATCATATTCGGCCACATAGGCTACTGATTCCCTTTTATAATATATGATTGGTTATTCTTGTAACCCTGGCTACAAAGGTGTTGGATTCATGGTAGCATTATTCTGCCTTCATTCTCCATCTACTAAGGGACTCAGGTGTATTGTTGCCTTACGTGTCCTACGAACACTATTATGTTGGTTTTCTCTTTTGAGCTAAGCACCAACTCATTTCTTATCTTATCATGGAATAGCATGTGTATTGAATTTGATTATGACTTCTAATGGAATATTCATTATTTTTTTATTCATGATTCTTGGATGCCATTATGAGCTTGTATCACGAATTGAAATGCTGAAATGATAGAACTTCATATGTTGCTTTGGAAATTTTTATCTGGCTATTTGTCTATCCAAAACACTTTTGATCTGGCATAGCATAGCATTTCATTATGAATCATGAGTCAACAAGGGCATGATGGGTCTATATGAAATATGATGGTGTCTTCGTAATAGTGTAGTGTTAATATGACTTGTGACCCTAATATGTTATGGTCATGCCTAGAAGGCATGGTAGATGGCGTATGTATAACTGAATGAGCCTTGGCTGTATGGATGTGAAATGACATTGATGAGATGTGGATAGGCTGGGATGAGATGATACATGAGCTTTGAATGATGGTGAATTAGTAATGATAATGTGTTTTGAAAATGTTTAATAGTGGTATGTTGTGTGTGTTGAAATGAGAAAACATGTACCTTATAGATATGGAAGCCAGTTATATTATTGTGCACTTGTGCATGGATATGTGATGTGTTGTCATTGGCAACCAAATTTAGAACTTATACTCCAAAAATTTATTGGAGTAGTGTGAGTAAGGGTTGATCCCATGGAGAGTATTTGGCCTAATTTTATTTGATGTTAACAATAATTTTTTTTGGGGGGGGGGGGGGGTAAAGTGTAATGAAAACAACATTATAAAAGAGACCAAACAAAGAAACAAACCTTGGTTTAAGTCAATATCTAATATCATAATCTCATAACTGATCATTGAAGCAAATTTAAATCAATTAACACTTTGAATATCAGCATTGGCATTATTTTTCTTCTCTCCTTTGACACACTTAATTAGACACAAGCAATCCAATTAAACCTAAGTATTAAATAACCTCGAGTACTAGAGGTTTAGTCTAATAGCAACTTTAAGATTTATAGAGATTGGTGATGCTAAATAATATAAGAACAAGTAGTTTCATTTAATTTAGTCAAATATTCTTCCTAAGATTCAATAACTTCTGACAAAGTAAATGATTAAATCTTCGTTGCTTCACAAATTTGAGAGATCAAACAATTATAGATTTGGTATCTAATCTAGCAGTAGATTGTAACAAATAATAAACTCGTAGGCCTCCTAGCAATTAAATGCAACAATCATGAAAATCAATATAAAATAACATTCAATACTCAAAGTATAAATTGAATAATAAAAACTATTTAGATATTACAATATATTGATTTCAAGGCTTCAGTTTCCCTTGACCAAGTATAAGAAATTAGCCATGCAAGGCCATGAAAACACAAAGATAAATAAAATAAAGAAGAAAAAAGAGAAGAGATGAATTCCCCATGCAAAAAGCTCTGAAAGTTTTATTTCTTACGTTTTCCCCTCCTTAAATAACCCAAATTAAGGTTATTTTGCATGTCCATATGATTTCCCAAGTTGACATTGTACAAAATAATCAAAAATTACTAAAAATAAGCCACTTCCACACTCGCACAGGGGTCATGGTGCCCAAATTACTATCCACTTTATGTGCTCGCAGTATTGTTCACTAGTAACAACATTTGGTATTTTGGCCATAACTTTCTAATATAATATCAGAATCACTTGATTCTTGATGCGTTGAAAAGATTATTTCAAGGGATGCAATTTTATATTGAACATATTTTCCAAATCCGCCTCCATATTTATCAAAAATTGAATACTAGTGACTCCTTTATCATATTCAGCAGATTTGAAGTCTAAGAGAGTTGCAGTATTTTGGCTATAACTTTCATATTTGTCTCCAAATCCTATGATTCTTAATTTTTGGACCGGTAACTTCAAAGGATGAAACTTATATGTTTAATACTTTTGTTAAATTAGTATCCATATGTACCAAAAATTCCCTTGAAGTGATGCCCATATTATGAAGCAATGCCGAAGTTGTCAAAAATTATCCAATTAGCTTCTTTTGCACTTAACAACTCCATTTATTTCCTAAATCAAAATATAAGAATAATGAGTACAATTAGGAACCAAATAACTGCAAAAGACCAAATATTAATGGAATAAAATTTGACATTTTATGTTCTAATCAAATTCCCCCACACTTAACTTTTGTTCATCCTCGGGCAAAACTCAAATTTACTCTCCCAAAAAGAAACATCAAGGGTGCAACATTATCAACAAAGAATAACCAAAATCTTCAAAACTCATAACACATCATGAAAAAATCATTCCTACACAACTTACAATCACTTAGTAAGCATTTTCTCTTGAAGATGGATTAAACTAAATAAGTAGACCCTCATGAAAATAAACACTCTACTCTCATGTATTTGAAGGGTATATGTTTCACTCAAATTCATTCCAATGGAAATGATCTTCCATAAGCTTACTTTTTTTCTCATTCTCCACCTCTGGGACCACATGCATATCATGAATCATAAGAACTTTTCAAGGGTTTTTAATGGAGTTTAGTATCAAGGTGAGAAATATTTGGAAATGTAACTCAAAAGCCATTGAAGCTAGTGAAACATAAATAAATCAACTCAACCTCAAATATATAAGACATTTAAAATCACTTATTTCATTTAATATCTTCCACCTTTGAATATATGATGTATAAACAGATCCCTTTTCTTGGAATTTTGATTTTTTTTCTTTTTCTTTTTCTTTTTTTCTTTTTTATTCGACCTCACAATTTTGAGAATAACACTACGTTCAATTTCACTAATCATAGACATACCACAAATTCTGACACCCCCATACTTATTTCTTGTATACCCATTCATGATGATGAGAAATGCTCCACTAGCTCTACAACTTGGGTAAAGACATTATTTTTTCAGATTTCAAGCTTGCAACATGAGTTCAAAATAAAAGTCTATAATGCTTAAAGGGGTTCAACAAAAGGAAAAATTAGTCACAGGGTAGGCTCATGTAGCTCATAACAAAGATGGCCATAGTCATATTCATGTATGCATGTATCAATACAATTTCAAACATAATCAATGCAAATTCTAGAGAAATAATTTCTTGGATGAATATCTCTCATTAAAGAAAAGAATGAGACTGATATAAATGTGTCAGTCGAAAGGCTCAAAATCTCATCAACTTTTATCAACTAGATTTAGTCATCATCATTCTTAAGGAAAATAACTAGACTAAGCAATTACAAATTGTGAGATTACTTATTCAATCATGTTATGAAATTTTCAAGCTTAATTGAATCTTGCTCATGACCTCCACAACCACAAATCATTGAAAACCACCAAAACAAAGGGAAAACTATCTCTCTCTCAATTTTTTTTTAAATGTAAAAGTAAAACTAAAAACAAAAACATAAAAACATGACCTAAACCTAAACTCCTCCCCCACACTTAAAACTAACATTGTCCTCAATATAAGGTCAAATGCAAAGAAGAGGAAGAAAATAACTAAAATTAAAATGCAAAAGTAAGAAGGTATTGAAAAAAAAAACACAAACTCCACTTAGGTTACCTCCCAAGTAGCGCTTTTGTTTATAGTTGTTGGCATGACTCAATGCTTCTCCTTTCAATAATATTCCTTCAATCTCCCAAATAATCTCCAATTGTCCAACCAATAGTCATATTATGCTTCTTAAGAACCTACACAAGTTTCTCTTCTTGCAGTGTTCTAAGTGTACTGGAGGTGATTATTGTAAGGTTTCTCCATCTTCAAAGAACATTGTAATGCCTAGAGTGTTGAAAATTAGGAAAATTTTACATATTGATTATAGTGATGATTTGAGGTGGAGAAATTTGTTTTGAAATAAAATGATTCAAATATATATGAATTTCATGTAAGTTAAATAAAAATTGTGCAAATTAAAAGTAAATGCAAACGGTTATATGACTTAATTCCTAGTTGTTTGAGGAAAAAATTATTATGCATTAATGTCATTATTATATGAAAAATGTCATGGTTAAAAATATGAGGAAAAGAAATGGAATAAAGTGGAGAAGTGGACATGACGGATGGCCAATAGGTTTGGCACCGTGGAGCTGGCGTCGGTGTGTGAGGCAGTGGCATCTTTTTTGTTGAACATACTATCTAGCTTGATTTTGATAATGAACATTCTTAACTAAGTATATTTTGATGATGAGCAAAGACATGAGTGAAACGTTAAGGTACTAAAAATTTGTTCTCAAGTATGGTGCAAAAATATTAACTCATACTCAACTTGAGAATAACCTTCATGATGATAAAAGAAAGACATAAAAGTAAATGCTCTTTCAAAATTAAGTATATAAATTTCAAATATACTTAAATCAAGAAAATAAAAATTTTGAAATGATTGAAGACATGCTTCGGAGCAAGCAGAAGCATCTTCAGAGTCATCTCAACATGGTTTGGAGCATATTGAACTACTTTGAGTCGTCACAATGATCTTTGGAGTAAAATAGTCAAAGCTTTGGAAATTATCGTAGTATGGCTAGGAGATATTCAAAACAAGCATCGGAGTCTTCACAGTAAGCTTCAGAGTAAAATGGAACAATTTAGAGTTGTTACAAGTATGTTTTAGAGTAAATAGAGAAGCTTTGGACAAGTTTCAGAGTTGATTGGAACTGCTTCGGAGACATCAAAGCATGCCTCAAAGTCGATAGGCACACTTTGGAGTTAACAACAAATCTTTGGAGTTTCAACTATGCTTCAAAGTAAACAGAAATGTTTCAGAGAACTTAAAGTCATGTTTTGGAGTAAATTTGAACAAGCCTTGAAGTCAACAGACCTACTTTGGAGTCCTCAAGGCTTTACTTTAGAGATAATAAATAAGCTTTGAAGTCATTAAACATTGCTTCGAAGTCACCTTTCTGAAGCATTAGAAGTTCAAAAAATTCAAATCTCTTTCTACAATATCATAATTAAGAAGGCCTATTACCATTTCGGAGAATCTAAAGCAAAACTAATCAGAACATCCAAAATCAATCAAGACATCATCTGTTCACTAGTCTCTTCAGAATATCTGAAGAAGAAACTTCGGAACACCCTTGACAAAAGTGAAAGTTGAGAAAAGTCAGCGACTGAGTAGTCGACCGATACCAGAATGCAACAAAGTCAAATGTCAAATAAAATGTAAGGTAAATAAAAATATTTTTGAACGTTTGAATATCTACCAAAGTCAACAACAGAAAAATCTCTCTCAACCTATAAAAGAGAGATTCAAAATCAAAAGAAAATAATTTTTTGAATATCATTGAACATTGTTGAAAATATGAAGAGCATTCAAAATCCTCCTTCAAAGTTCAACTCCAACAGCTACATCTTCATTAGAAGCTTTCAAAGCTTAAATCATTTCTCAATCAAGGAGTTTGAATCTTTCACTCTCACTGTTTATTCATTTACTGAAAGTTTAGAATTTTATGTACAAGTCTGTTTAAGTAAGAGACAACAATATGTACATTTCATTTTAGTATTTGGTAACACAAGTAGAGTGCTTAGTGTTTTTGTATTAAGATAAGCAAGTAGGCAACTTGCTGAAAGAGTATAAGTTTATTAGTGAGCTTTAAAAACTAACAAGTTGTGAAAGTTTCTGGATAACTTAGAAAACTAGTAAGTTGGTTGGTAAGCTTATTGTAAAACCAACATATATTTGATCAAGGTATTAGTGAAACCTGAGTTTAGTAGAGAAGACTGACTCAGAGAAATGGAGTAGGAACCCAGGAAGGGCCGAACCACTATAAAAATTTTATGTTGTGTGTTGTGCAATCTGTTTTACTTATTCTTTCAGCACTCTAATCATTTGATTTGGCCAAAAGTTTTAAAGTTGAATTCACTCCCCCCCCCCCGCCTGATCTACCATTATATAAGGGACCAACATCTTTAAATGCCCTATCGTCCCTTCTTCTTCACCATACGCCCGCCTTTTTTCCACACCCAATCCCCATGTTCCAACTCCACATTTTAGCTGGATTTTTAGCTAGAAGAAAACATTATTTCAATATGTAATCCATCATCCATACATCCAAACCTAAGCCATGACTTGTTTGAATGGTGGAAGAAGATGGAAACTCAATTTTGCTGCAACCCCATGGTGGGTTCTTGAAGATTTAGGGTCGGTTTCTAGTTTCATGGTGGAAGCCATGCACAAAACTGGTGGTAAGTTCGTTTTACCCAACCTATTTTTTAACCTAATAATCCACACATTCATATCATAAAATAAACATCATTCATTGCAATCCAAGGGATGCTCTCTATCATTCATGCATTCACAAAACATAATAACATCAATCTTTAGAAAAGCATGGGATATCCACTATCTTCATCCATTCATACATGCCCGTATACAAATATGGGATAATTACTATCCCCATCCAACAATATAGATAAGAGCCTACTTACCTGACTGAAGAAGCATAGCACCACACTGGCATAAGTCCTCACGTTCCTTAACTCCAAGTCTAGGCTCAATTGACCCTACATATACATAATTTCATTCACTTACAAAGGCAACTTTAACCAGTTCATGTCAAGCCAATGAATTACACTCTCTAGATGCTATAATTGATCAATTAATAAGTTTATATACCTTTAATGTGCATAGCTGCACTTTAATATTAGCCACAAAACCAGGCTATAATATGATTAGTTCATCACTTCATTTTCTTCATGGAAGCATTTCATCAAACAGGTGATAAGCACTATTTTAATTATGCTTTCTTAACAAGGTGTCTCAAAGAACCTTACTTTTCTACAATATTCATTTTGTATTCAACATGATAAGCATGTAAACTAGAGATCCTAGGTTGAGAAAGTGAATATTTTGTTGATATGTGTAGTATTAAATGATTGAGTGTTATTCAATTTGTGCAATATTGGCACAAGGATGAAATTATATATATGGAAAGCCCCAATGATGGGGGTGGGGCGTGTGCGATAATGGAAACAAGGATGAACTAGGGGAGAGTCTTTTAGAAATGGGCATTATGGATTTTAGTGATTCCAGTTGTTTGATATGTATATGGACTCGATGAATAATGTAATTTTGGGTATGATGGGGAAAAGATTGTTGTGTTTATTGATGATATGACATTGTGGTATCTCTTGGGGATGATTTTATGAAAATTAAAAAAATTAGAATTGTTTGTGGAGCTTCAGAAGTGTAATCTTTGGTTGAATAGCATAACTTTCACAAGCTAGATGCAGTAACTATTGCAAATTTTCCTTATATGCAAGTGTACGTGTTACAAACAATTAATAAAGAGTGAGTGAGATATTGTTCCCATGGATACTAAGTTCACCAAATATTAAATTACTCTAACTTTTGGTTTTGTTTGAAGGATTAAATTCTAACAAGTGAATGGAAGGATGTAAATAGAAAAGATCTAAATTAATGGCTTTTGCAATGATGTGGATTCTAGAGATGATAACA
>JAYJMB010077113.1:0-67510 GCA_036873735.1 Pouteria campechiana
GGTGCAAAAGATGAAGTATTAGGTGCAAAAGATGAAGTATTAGGAGAATAAAATATGACATTTTGCATTCTCATCACTTACCCTTGCTTGATATGATATGATTAAAAACATGCCATCTTATGCTAAGTTTTTGAAGGAATTAAGCTTAAGGAAGCATAAGTATAAGTCACATGAGAAGGTGATAGTTTCAGAAGCAGCTAGTGCAGTTTCAATATCAAAATTACAATTAGAGGAGGAAATTAGGTAAAGGAAATATTGGACTTGGGTGCTAGTATCAATCTAATGCCTTATTCTATTTACTTGCAACTTAGTTTGAGAGATTTGGAACCTACTAGAATGTCTCTACAACTTGTAGACAAATTAGTGAAATATCCTAGAGGCATTGTAGAAAATATTATAGTGCAGATTGATAAATTGATTATTCTTGCAGATTTTGTTATCCTTGACATGGAGAGGCAAGTGATTCCAAAGAGAGAGGTTCTCATTCTTCTAGGATGCCCATTCATGGCTACAACAAAAACAGTAATAGATATGCAGAATAAAAAATTGAGTATGACTGTTTTGGATGAGATTGTGGAGTTTTATTTTATAACTCCTTAGCCTTACCCTCAAATCTTAATAGTTATTTTCAAATTGATGATTTGGACTCACTTGTATTATCTACATTTGTGTAGTAGGAAATAGAAGACAAGCTAGCATTGATGCTTACAACGGAAGAATTTGTTGAGGACAATAAAGAAATCAATGAGTTGAAAGAAGGGCTGGATAGTGCAAAGGAAGTTAGAGAAGGTGAAATCACTAAGGATGGATTTACATATTTGAATCCCAAATTGGTAGCATCAATTGTCACACCTCCAAAATTGGAATTAAAGCAACTACCACAGAACTTAAAGTATGTATTTCTTTGTGAAAATGATACACTTCCAGTTATAATTACTGATGACTTATTTGTTGATGAAGAGAACAAATTGTTGAATATCTTAAGAGAGCACAAGGAGGCTATAGGCTGGACTTTAGCTGACATCAAAGGAGTTAGCCCCATTGTATGCATCATAAAATTCAGCTAGAGGATGATTCAAAGCATTCTAGGGAGGCTCAAAGAAGACTTAACCCACACATGCAGGAAGCTGTTAGAGTAGAAGTGATTAAGTTGTTGGATGTAGGTATTATTTACCTAATCTCTGACAACAAATGGGTAAGTCCAGTTCATGTGGTACCAAAGAAATCTGGTCTTTCTATTATTAAAATGACAACAATGAGTTTGTACCAATGAAAATGACTGTAGGGGTGGAGGATGTGCATAGACTATAGAAAACTTAATGCAAATACAAGAAAGTATCATTTTCCTCTCCCTTTCATTGATCAAATGCTTGAATGATTAGCAAGACATGCTTATTGCTATTTTTTGGATGGTTTTTTAGGTTAAATTAGGTTCCAATTGCTTGAAAAGACTAGCAAAATACAACATTCACTTTCCTGTTTGAAACTTTTACTTATCGAAGAATGCCTTTTGGTTTGTGCACTGCCCCTACAACCTTTCAAGGGTGTATGATGTCAATTTTTTTTAATGTGATTGAAAGGTTTATTGAGTTATTCATGGATGATTTGTCTGTCTTTAGTGACTCATTCTATGATTGTCTTCATAACTTGAAATTGGTGCTAAAGATGTGTGTTGAAATGAATTTGACATTAAGTTGGGAGAAGTGTCACTTATTAATTAAGTAGGGAATTGTGTTGAGACACATTTTTTCTAGTAAAGGCATTGAAGTGGACAAGGCAAAAATACAGATTGCTAAGTTGCCTCCCCTAACTTTAGTCAAGGGAGTGAGAAGTTTTCTTAATCATGGAGGTTTCTACAAATGGTTCATAAAGGACTTTTCAAAAATTTCTAGACCACTGTATAACCTACTAGCTAAAGATGTGACTTTGTGTTTTGATGATTAGTGCCTTGTTTCTTTCAATACCTTAAAAAAAATTGACTTTAGCTTCAGTTTTGTCAGCTCTTAATTGGTTCTATCCATTTGAGCTTATGCGTGATGCATCTGACTTCACTATTGGTGTTGTGTTAGAGCACAGAATAGATAAATTACCTCATGTCATTCATTATGCAATTAAAACTTTGAATAAAGCACAATTAAATTACTCTACCACTGAAAAAAAATTGTTAGCAATTGTGTTTACTTTAGAAAATTTTTGCTCATACTTCATTGGTTTTAAGATAATTATCTATTCTGATCATGTTGCATTGAAATATTTGCTAACGAAGAAATATGCCAAGCCAAAGTTGACCAAATTGGTCTTACTGCTTCAAGAATTTGACTTAATAATAAAGGACAATAAAGAAAGTGAAAATATTGTAGTTGATCATTTATCTAAACGAGTGGAAGGAACTAACTTTGAGTAAGGAAAAGAGGAAGAAACCACTCCTATCAATGAGATTCTTCCTAATGAACAATTATTTTCTATGCAGGAGGAAGAACCTTGGTATGTTGACATGGTTAATTATTTGGTTAAAGGGGTTTTTCATCCAAATCTCAATTCACAAGGAAGAAAATGGTTGTTGTCTGTTGCAAAACATTATTTCTAGGATAATCCAATTTTGTTCAAGCTTTGTCTTGATTAAATCATTAGACATTGCATACCAGAAGAAGAGCAGCAAAGCATCTTAAGTCATTGCCACATATTCAACTATGGAGGGCATTTTGGAGGAAAGAAGGCAACTCTCAAGGTTTTCCAATCTAGTTTTTATTGGCTAACTATTTTCAAAGATGCTCATACCTTTTGTGCAAAGTATGATATGTACTAGAGATCAGGTAACATTTGTAAGAGAGATGAAATGTCACTCACATGTAATTTGACTATTGAACTGTTTGATGTGTGGGGTATTGATTTTATGGGCCCATTCCCACCATCCAATAGGAACATGTACATTCTACTTGCTCTTGATTATGTGTCTAAATGGATTGAGGTAATGGCCACTAAAACTAATAATGCTAATGTCGTGCTTAGATTTCTGAAAGATAAGATTTTCACCAGGTTTGGCACTCTAAGAGCAATCATTAGTAATAGAGGTACTCAATTTTTCAATAGAGTACTTACAACTCTTTTGAAAAAGTATAACATTACTCATTGGGTTGCAACACCTTATCATCAACAAACTTTTGGACAAGTTGAAGCCAGCAACCACCAAATCAAAGTAATTCTAGAAAGGATAGTGAACACCTCAAGGAAAGATTAAGTAATGAAGCTGAATGATGCACTTTAGGAATATAGGACTGCATTCAAGACCCTAATAAGAATGAATCTTTACAGACTTGTCTTTGGAAAAGTGTGTCATCTACCTATGGAGTTGGAGCACAAAGCATATTAGGTCATCAAGAAGTTGTACTTTGATTTACAGAAAGCAAGTAAAGAGAGAAAGCTTTAGTTGAATAAACCAGAGGAGTTAAGAAATGAAACTTACGAGAAGGCAAAGATTTATTAGGAGAGAACAAAGAGATATTATGATCAAATCATTCGCAAAAGATGCACAGAACCTAGAATGGAAGTTTTGATTTATGACTCACATTTGTGTTTGTATCCAGAAAAATTACAGTCAAGGTGGGTTGGACCATTCCTAGTGACACAAATTTTCTCACATGGACCTGTGGAGTTGAAGAACCTGAGGACTAGAAACAAGTTTAAAGTTAATGGTCATCGAGTAAAGAGATATGTGAGAGATGTCATGCCAATGAATTTGAATGAAGTTGTTTGATTTCAGAATCCATGAAGAAAGAGTTCATCTTGCACAGACATTAAATAATATGCTTCTTGGGAGATAACTTAAGTTTCTAAATTTTCTTTATTTTTCTAGCATTTAGTTTAGTTGCTTGTTTATTTTCTCCATTGGAAGATATTTTTTCATTAGAGGTTTGATGTTTATGTTGCGAAAGGAAGAAATCTGATTTTAGGCATAAAAGTTTTAGAGGATTTCAAATGATGTTTCAAGTGTTAAAATTGTCAGAAATTTGCAAAAGATACTGAATTAATTTCAAAAAAAGAGGATGAGAAAGCACTTCATTTAGGGAAGCCCTTGAACTTAAACTTCTTTCATTATTACACATTGAAGAGAATGTTTGGCTTAAGTTTGGGGATATTTATTTGGGGATTTACATTCAAATTTCATATTTGCATTTAGTTTTAAAAACTTTTTCAAATTTGGGTAGAATTTTTCTCTATGAGCATCTCTTTTTATAACTTAGCTAAAGAAATTTGAGAGCAACTATGCTACAATGCTGAAATTGAATATAATGAATTTTCTCTTAATGATTAGTGACATATGCTAAGTTTTTTATTACCATTGTACTTGATTTAGAAGGATGGGCAGTACTTAATGATTGAATGTTTCTTGTGATAAGTCTTTCTTTTTCATTAAGCACCTTATATCATGATCATGCAAAGTATATGAGATTCAATTTACATTGTTGTAAATTTAGTAACATATTTTGATTAACATGAGCATGCTAGAACTTGTTTGATTATCCCTCAGGATGAAATCCTAGATAATATGTTTACTTGGAAGTGATTTATGCATTCTTTGATCAATTTGAGCATTTTGATCTAACCAATGCATCACTGTCACTAGTGTCCCCAATGAGCTTTAATGAAAGAATGACATATGCGCAGCATATGAAAGACCACTATTGAACTTTCCTTTCTTTATCCTCATCATCCAAACCTTTTCAGCTTGAAAAACCATGCTTGACCTATTGAGAGATATATTCTAGACACATGGTTGTAGAGAGGTATAAGAGTGCAAAAGAAGATAAGTTTGGGGGTGTTAAAGAGAAGAATGCCAATAGAGAAGAAAAAGGATAAAAGGAAAGAAATCAATAAGGATTCATCTATCAATTGGGGTACCACATTTTTATGAATTCAATGGAAGATAGGTTTGAGGTTGTGGCAGTAATACAACCCACAATTGGGAGGATCACATTCCAATGAACTTAGCAAGGAAATAAGTTTGGGGGTGTAATAGAATGAAGCCCATAATAATAAAAATAAAACAAAGAAAATCCCAAACAAAAAGTCAAGAGAGTGAACATTCATGTGCAATTCAGTTGTGATCTCTCACTTTGTCAATCCTTACTTGTTTTCTTTGTTAGCCAAACCCAAAGCTCCATTACAAGCTTAAGAATGACCTATTGATCCAAGAGAACAAAATTATCTATATTAGTGGAGAGAGATTATGAAAAGCAAGCTTATGGGGTGTCTTGTGAAGATACATAAGAATCACTGGTTTGCACATTGTTGACTAAAAAACTTGCATGCAACATGAGATTAACACTGCACACACACATTTTTACTTCTTGAAAGAATTAATAAAGCATGAGTTTTAGAAGATTACTTGGTAAGTATCTTGAATGATCTCTGAATTATGTGTACATGTGTAATTTTTTTGGAATGTTATTGAGTGTTTAAGAGAGATTTTTCCTAACTATTTCATAAGTTCAGATTGCTATTTTGCTTGAGGATGATCAAAAGCTATGTTTTAGGGGTATTTGATAAGCTCATAATATATCATATTTTTATACCTAAATTTGCATATTAGATCCTCTTTTGACATGAATTTAGTGGTTTATATTGACATTTAAGTAAATATTTTACTTAATAGAGTTTGTTTCTATTTCAAGTGTCAAAATCTATAAAAAGAAACTAAAGATCTCCAAAGATGTCAATTTTAGGCAAATTCTGGTATCTATGGAGTCAGATTTGGAATATATGTTCAACATAAAAGTTTTACATCTTATTTTTAGCTTTCCAACACATCAAGAATCACATAATTCTAAGTTCAAATGAAAATGTTATAGCTAAAATACTATAACTGTCTCCAATAGCTAAAGCCATGTCCGAAACTTCACCATGTTCAAAATAATAATTCTCAACATTGACAAAAGGTGTCACTTTGAGGCTAGATGAATCATATATATAGGATAATTTTTTAAAAGTGATTAATATAAAAGTTACATCCCTTGAAACTATCTACTAATGCACTAAAAATTTTAATTTGGAGTTCATATGAGGAAGTTATGATCAAAATAGTGAAACTACTCCCAAATTGCGTTTTTGGAAACCATGTCCAAAAACATATCTTATCAAAAGCCTTATCCATATTGGCTCTGCCATATCTAGATTGGTTCTAGTATGTTCAGATTGGCTCTGCCATGTTCTATTTGCCATGTTTGAATTGACTCTGCCATGTCCGAATCCTCCCTTTTCACTTCAGGAGTGTCCGAAAATATAACCCTTGACACAAAAGCAATTTTGGACTCACAAATTCAACATAGAAGTGAGTTCAAAAACCCTATTGAACATAATGTTTCTTTTTAAATGGAGATTTCAAAAATCAGTAATGTATTTTTAGTAGTTGGGTGCCATAATTTTTCAGACTTGTAGCAGTTTGAGCCTTATTTGGAAGCTGAATTTTAGGTGTAAGACGTATTTCCACCTTTACAAACTAGGACACTGTAGCAACTGCCTATTTAGAAGTTGCTAAATTGAGAAGTGCTTAGCTTTGTGGAAGTTCAAGTAATTATTGGAAAGAGTCCAGAAATGTGAGCAACTTGTATTATACTTGGAAACTTAGTTCTCTGCGTAGGGGAATTGCAGTTCATGGAGTTTTCTAAAAACTTACTAGCTGGGTTACTTAAGGAGACATCCACAACAGAGATTGGCATAGAGAAGAGAGAGATTTGCATGAAGAGTTTTTGGAAAGAAGTTCTATAAGGAAGCAAGAGAGATTTCAAATTCTACAAATATGCATATTTTCAAGAGTGTTCTTTCTATTTTTAGCATGAACTAATTTTCTTTTTCTAAGGCAAAGATGTAGCCCTCATTGATATTTAATGTTAAATAGGGATTGTTGGGTTATCAATTCAATTTTTTCTTGTTTCATTCATCATGTTTATTGTAGTCACCTGATTTATTTAATTGCTAGATCACCAATTTCATGAATTAGACTAAGGTAGATGCCATATGCTAAACCATTTTTTAAGAGCTCTTTTGAATGAATGAGTAGATGGTTAAGGTAGACACCATATGCTAAACTATTCTACTTAGTTCACTAAAGTTCTTTTGATCTTCATGAGTTTTCAATCTCAATTACACTACATGCCATAGGTAATTGGAATGGAAAAAATACTTTATTTAAACTCAAATGCCTAACAGTAATAATCATTTATTTGATCAATTGAACCCAAGATAATGAATTGAATCCAACATCCTAATAACATAGGATATCATTGAGGGGTGAAATCAGAACCCTAAACTATTGCAACCAGGGAATCTCTTTTACATTACTCTCATTATTGTTTTCTATTATTTCTCTTAATAATTAAATTTATTTAGTCTTAACTACATCTTTTTAAGATAGTTTTAGTTTAAGTAACTAAATATATTTGAATCAGTTTAAACAATTCTCTAGGGATCGACCCTTACTTTACACACTATACTGCTATACACTTATGCACTTGCGAGAAATTATAATTTGATGATCATTCCTCAATTTAGTTTGCGTATAAAATATGCAATTGCTAAAAATATAATGTTTCTACACCAAAGTCTCTCTATCAAGAGCAATTTTAGTATTTTCATCATAAATTTCTCATAAGATGTTCAAATCATATGATATGATTCATTAGAAATATAGTTTTAATATTTACATCTTTCATGTTTAATACTTTCTTTGAATCATCCTTAATATGTTCCAAAAATTTTCTTAAATTAACACCTATTAACTCAAATCACGTTCAAAAAATCTATGGAGATAGTTGTAGTATTTTTGCCATAACTTCCTCATGATAACTCAGAATCATGTTATTTTTTATTTTTTTGGTCAGATAATTTCAAGGGATATAACTTTTATTCTTAAATTTGTTTTCAAATAAGCCAATATCTATACCAAAACCTATCTTGAATTTTAGCTAAAATATTATAATTTTTCTTATGCATGAAGCATCTAAAAATAGAAGCCCTTATATTGAATTGCTACACACACATGTCCCACCATCTAATTTGCATATTATTCACATTAAAATTTTCCAAAAATACTTTAAAAATAATTTGTGAAAATTCTAATTGAATTACAATTGAAGTAATGACTAAATTCCTAAGGAAAACAGGGATAGACCTATCATTTGAAGAAGGAGAAGACTTTAAAAAGTCAAATATAATAAATGAAGTTACTTTGAAGAAAATGGGCCTCACTGAAACCATAGATGGATGGATTTTAGAAAGGCCAAGGAATCTGAAGCCATCTAAAAGAGTAAGAGAAAAAATAGTAGTAGTAGTAGTAGTAGAAGAAGAAGAAGAAGAAGAAGAAGAAGAAAGAAAACAAGAAACAACTAGGGGAGAAGAAGTAGCTATACCCTCTATTAGAGAAGAAGAAGAGATAAGCAGAGTAGAAGAATTCATTCCTTTTGTTGAAGAAGAAGAAATAAGAGAAAAAATGTCTGAGTTGCAGAAAAATCTGCAAGTGAAGAAGAAATAAGTAGAGAAGACGTACATGTGAGAGAAGAAAGTGAAATGAGAGAAGAAATTCCTACAATAGCAGCAGCAGCCCCATCTCCAACCAGAGCAACCCATTCTTCTCCACTAAGATCACTAGGCTAGAAATCTCCATCATCCATTGGATGGGCAAGATTGAGGAATCAATGAATTAAAAGCTGGATACACTGATCTCCTTAGTTGAGTCTATTAGAACTCAGTCTAAACCAACCCAAACTTCCTTTCCATCCTCTCCTATTCATGATCCCAAACTTGTCTTACCCATTAAGTCCACTCATTCTTCGCCATCACATCCTCTTCCTGGCCCTCTTTCTCCTCACCTCACATCACATGTTTCTCTACTTCCTACTTCTCCACGTCTTGACATAACACCATAATAGTCCTCTTAGTCTTCCTCATAGTCTTCTTCATCTATTTCTACATCTTCCTCCTCCTCATCTGATTTAGTTTCTTCCATCTCTAAATTAGAGATTCAACTTTCTAAACTTTCCCATCTTAGGTCTAGAAAATCCACTCCTAAGAAATCTTCTCCTCTCTCACAACATATTACTCAACCTATTATCTTTACTCTTGTTCAAGTTCCATAGCCATCTCCTCCTCCTTCTAGTCAATCATCTCCTCCTCTACTCCCATCCAATCAGTATGATATTCCTCCTCCTCTAGTTTCTCAATCTCCTATTCCTCCCTCTCAAGTCATCCTCACTCCAAAGTGCTTCACTTCTAAATCTTCAATTCCACCACCAAATAGAAGTATTGTCATTACTTCCCAACCCATTCAAAATCTCATAAATCTTAAATCTTTCCCCCATGTTAGTAGGCCCAGTTAAAACTCCTATCACTCACTCAATCTTCCACACATCCATCTCCTAGAAAGCTCCCCAAGAAAATAAGAATGACCAATTGTAATGCTCAAGGCGATAGTAATAAGGAGCAGAGATTGTTTTGAGAGAAAATAATGCAACTGAATAGATTTTAAGTTATTTGGGCCATAATTTATATGCATTAGATGTTAATATTATATGAAAATATTATGACTAAAAGTATATGAAAAAGAAATGACATAAAATGGAGAAAAATAGAAGAAAATAATAAAAGAAGGCGGGCTAGGGAAGCTAGGTGCCATTGGCGCCAGAATGGGCATAGCGGCATCGGTCGACAAGCATGTAGAGGGTGGCGTCCAATGGGGCTAGTGCCGTGATGACAAATTTTGGCACCTACAGCATCGATCAGCGCTTTAAGTTGGCAACTTGAGTTTTTGAATGGAATTCATTCCATTTTCTCCAAAAAACCTGTTCCGTTTTCTTCCCCAATGCCCTAGCCTTGACTTAGTCCCATTTTACACGATTCCTTGCTATTTAGCTTGGAAATTTTCTTTCTTAAGTGAAAAATCACTCGATCTAGTGTTGTACCAAAGTTTTAGTCATTCTAATGGTGGATGAAGGAGGAAAAATCAATTTTCTTCAAATGGAGGGAGCTACTTGGATTATGGAGCTTGGAATGTTGGTCATGTTTGGAAGCCATTCTTGGAATAGGTGGTAAATTGGTTTTACCCAACCGAATTTACTATTTATACATTGCTAGGGTTTTAGGAATAGTGATTTTGGGGAAAAATAATGACAATTGCAGTTAAAACCATGGGGTAAAGGATTCATTAGTTGATTTTAGTGTTTTGAAACTTAATTGGGTATGAGAAACTCCAATTTATGCTTAGGTAGGATTCTTAAATAGTGAAATTTGGGGGTTTTATGTTTTATATGCAATTATCATGAGAAAATGGATTAAAACACAGATTAGGATGGTTTAAGCATTGTTTTAAGGGTCAAAAAGTTGATTTAGGAACCTTGCCCAAATTAGGGTTAAAAAAAGGTATGTTTTTATATGGGCTATGTGAGCCATAAATTGGTTACACTAAAGACGTAATTAAGGCTTAATCAAATTGTTCTTAAGGTTAATGAAGTGTTGATCATGTTATATGAGGGGTGTATTATTGAAAATGAAATCCTCTAAAGGTACTATAGTATAAGTTATGGTTTAACTGACAACTATAGAATGTTTGATGAAATGACTAAATGGGAAACAAGTGAGAGTTAAAGTGTAAAATATGTGGTATGTGTAGGCTTAATAGTAACCCTAAGACTATAATGATGTAGAAAGAAGGATTTATCCTTTGGGAATGTAAATTACTTATTAATAGAAAAGTTATTTTATAATGAGTATGATTTGTCTAATGGTAGTATGTAAATGTGTAATCTATAACCTCGTGGAATGTAGAAAGTTATATTTAAGTTATGCATAGGATATGTTTGATGAAATATTCTAATGAACAATATGTAAATTGGATAATACATATATAGGACTATTGGAATATGGATGGAAAATCAAGTCAGAGAACATGGGAATCCTAGTTAGAGAATATAATGCATGGTTCTTCATACAGGTAAGTAGACTTTTGATTGCTAAATGCATGGATAGTGATCGAATATCCTGTATTTTGTAAAATTCAATGATTTATGAATAGTAGGGAAAGTGAGTATCCCTTAAATTGAAACTAGGACTATTTGGTTTATTTATGGGCAAGTGATTGTTGGGGATAGAAAGTATCCCGCGTGTTATGTGTAGTGATATTTATTCTTTTGTATGGATGTCTGAATAAAAGGAATTGAGAATATCCCAGTGTTGTATATAAATGAATAAATAAGATAGCTTGTGAATGTTTATTTGAATGGGGATAGTAAAGATCCCTTTGTGTAGTGTAAATTAATATATTGTAGATAACAGGAATGTATGGATTGTTGATTAATGGGGGTAAAGATTATTCCATGATTTGAATGTTAGATATGATAAATGAATAAATCTATTTATTAATGGAATGGGAAGCATTCCTTGAATTGTAATCTACGCCTAAATGGTGCAGTGATTAGATGTTGTGCTTGTATGGCACATTTGTGACATGATAAGCTGAAGTGGCTTGGAGGTGATGTGATATTGTGCCTGAATGGCACCATTCTTATTTGTACTACTTGCATGGGAAAACTCTGATATTTGCCTTGTTTTATACAATAAAGATATAACTCATGCTAGTATGTGCCTTAATGGCATAGGATGTGGAGTGATTTGATTTTGCTGAGGACTTGAGCCTCATGGATATATTCATGTTCTGATAATGAACATCAAGTTGGTGCTTTACTATTGTTTTAGATTTTTGTCTACTTACTAAGTTGCCAGGACTGATGCCTTCTTATGTTAATTTTTTAGATGATAGGCCAGGTAAAGAATCAAGACTCAGGATTGGGACAGATAAACAAGATTTGAAGATTATTCTATGTGGTAAGATAAAATGGGGATTGGAATCCCTTAATGTAAATGCAATTATATTTGATTCAAAGATTTTATATTGTATAATAGTAGAATAAAGATTTTGTATGATACATAAATGAAATATAATGGCATGTCATTATAACTATTCATGATACTTTAGATAGAACAATATGATTCTTGGGATGTATTGGCATCATGATATGGTTCTAATTTTGGGTGGAGCTGTGAGTATGACTGTGAGTGTTTTAGATATAAATATTGTCTTAGAATTATCAAAATGTAAATTTTATTTGATTCCATAGATGCATATTAGGTTTACATGCTTATATTTTAGGGTAAACCCTGCCAAATATTTGGCAGGATAATTACCCTAAGAGTGAGGATTATATGGAAATGATAGAACAATGGTAGTATCCTACATCGGTCCCGGTATGGCATAGTTAAAATGCATAGAGTGGGAGTGCGGGACGTTACAAATGGTATTAGAGCCAGTGACTTATCTGTGGGATAAGTCTTGCTCATATGTGTGAGAGCACTGAGCATAGAATCATGATGACAATGGTTAGTGAAAGGACACAGGAAATGACATGTCAGAACATGGAAGAATATGAACTTAAGAGTAAATAGGAAGGCATGAGGAATGATCAGAGGGCATGTTGTTGCAGATTTTTCTTTAATGCAAGTGCATGTGTCGTGAAAAAATAATAAAGAGAGCGAGATATCGTTCCCATGGAGACTAAGTTCACCAAATATCAAATTACTCTAACTTTTAGTTTTATTTGAAGGATTGAATTATGATAAATGAATGTAAAGATGTAAATAAAAAAGATCTAAATTAATACATTTTGATGCGAATTCTGTAAACATTAACAAAGGTAATGATTTAAAACATCTAGGGGTATCCGATTTCACCGCATAAATCATATTTAGTTTCATTAATTTTAATAATCAATGTTTGTTCTTATGTTGACAACGAGTTTCTCTAGATTAATTGCTATTCTTTCTCAAGTGATAGAACCTATCTCAATTGGCTGATTTCCTACATCTCTATGAAAATCCCAACGAATTAAGATGCATTAAGATTAAGAAACTCATAGCATTGCATAAGATTCATGAATATTCTATCATCATGACAATCTTGTGGTGCTTAATCATGTTCTAACTCAATTATCGCTTCTCACTCTCAAAAATTAAATCACAAATCATGTTGAAAGGGCTAGCATTCTTTCACAAGCATTAAAATTGGATTAAACACTCAATATAGACAATGAACAACCAAAGAATGCATTAAACATAATGAAACTAAATGCTCATTATCCAGCTATATCATTCCCCTAGATTAATGTGTTTAGCTCATGATATAATCAATGAAAACACATTGTCTTAAACATGACTAAACAACGAAAATGAATGATAAAGAACAAGAAGGATCAAGAAAAACTCTTCTCCAAGCAATGCTCTACTTCTTCTTACTCCTTGGACAGTTTTCCTTCAATGCAAGAGAGATTTCCTTCCCAAATCGTATGTACCTGCCTCTCTCCACAATTCTCCACTGCTAACCCTTGCCAAAAGAATGTCTAGCCCCCAAAAATGTGCCCTTGCTTTCTTTTTGTAGCCTCCTCCACTAGGGTTAAGCATTTGCAATTTTTCAATGCTTTTCCCAAAAATTCAGATCTCGTTTGCATGTGTGAATGCTGCGGCATCAAAATTGAATGCCTCAGCCCTCAAATTTCTACATATAAAGTAGTTGTTGCAAATCTGGTAAACGTCGTACCATGTAATTTGGATACGGCAGTGCTCATTGTGAATGCTACGGCATCTAAATCAGATGCCGTGATGTTTGATCTCTGCCCATAACACATTCTTTATTTAGCATTTTGAATGCCTAGGCACTTGATTTGAATGCCTAAGTGCTTGGAATTGAATGCCTAGGCACTCACATGCTTGTTGCTTGTTTCTTAATACTCCTTTTTGCTTTTTGCTTTATCCCCCATGCTTCATTGCATTCTCTCTTTCCCTCATTAATTCTCTCTTGTTTTCTCTATTCTTCTTACTCTCAAATGCTTATAAACAAACATAAATAAAAGTATTATAAATTACTAAAAATAGCTTAAAGATCTATTCAAAATTAAGCCCAAAAGATATGATATAAGTGAATAAAATTCGCTGATGATAAGGTATAGTTGATGTAAATAGTAATTATGAATTGATGTGATTATGAATGGATGATATCCATATGATATGAAAGTGATCGTGCTGTGATAACACAAAGTAGTATCTATTTACTATGAGCAGAATTGCATAGTGAAGCATAGTGGTGCCCATATGTGCACCTTACTGGCCCATTTGTTTCATCGTATCTATAAATGTGAAATTGAATTAATGAAACTATGAAGTTTCATGAGTTGGCATGTGTGCTCTAATTGTGTGAATTCTTATGCTCAATTGACTAATTGTAATGTGTTGTTACATAAGTTCCAAATGTGTAGCAGGGTGAATGGCTTTTGTATACGTTTGTTAAGTTATTTAAAAGTGAATAAATTGTGTAATCAATTACATATTATGAAATTTGATTGTTGTGTGATGAACTATATGAATATGATATTTGATATGCATGAGATACAAATTGGTTTGGAAAGGCTTGAATGCCTTGGTAACATAGATGCCGAAATGGCATGGATATAATGGAAATTGACACCCATGAGGTGTGGGAATGCATTAATGGCATAGTAATTGATGTTTTTTATTCTAAGCATGGAAGCATACTCTAACTATATGTCATTAATGGTGGTTTGTATATTCATTTCGATTGAAATGAATTTTTATGTATATTTGAGCATTCCTATGTTTTGAATGATGTGATTGATTGTAATGCCGAGATGGCATTAATGAGATTGATTGCAATGTTGGGATGACATTGTATTTGTTTCTGTATTTAAATTTAATAAATTATAAGTGACCAATTATTTGATTATAATGTTTTTAATATGGCATTATTTTGCTTCTCACCATAGATAACGCATCCATATATCATTCGATAACTTTGCTTCTGAGCATGTTGATTTAAATGAACTAGCATGTGTGTCAATGATTGTGTTGACTGACATTGGATTTTAATATGGTTGAATTAAATTATTTTGATTGATAATGTGATAGATAAATAGGTATATTTCCCACATATCATTGACATTGCCTTTTTGCTCTAAGCCTGAGCTATTTGATTGATGCATATGAGCAATGCAAATTTTTTCATAAGATGTTTATTTATGTGTGTGACATTATGTGATACGCTATATGCAGTGCATGGGGGGAATGTGATGGCCAAATGGCCAGACTGAATACGCCTAGCTGGCATGATGGCCTGAATGGCCAGATTGACTATGCCTAGTTGGCATGATGGCCCAAATGGCTAGACTGGATATGCCTTGGAGGCATGGCCTGTATGGCCAGAGATAATATAGAGGTTTGAATGGCCTGGCTGTTACCTATGATGGTGAAGAGATATGTGATGGTCTGGATTTTGCCTGCGATGGCGATGAAGTTTGTGATGACCTAGACTTGACACTCATAGAGGGTGGGGCTTGGATGTGATGCCTGGATAGCTTGGATATGGTATGGTGACCTGGATGGTCTAATTGGACACCCTTTAGGGTGGAGGCCTAAATGGCCTATGGATTGGCATGTATTGTGTGGATAGCCCATTATACATGACATCCATTTAGGATGAGATTTGTGTATGGCATGGGGCTTGGCTGTACTGCCTAGATGGGCTAGTATGACTGATTCTCCTATAGGTTAGAGGCCTAGATGACATGGTATCAAGACTTAGGTTTGACATGGTAGCTTAGAGGGCTTAGATTAATTACAACCTAGATTTTATGATTTAAGATTGTATTATCTTGATCATATAATGAATTTTTGCATTAATGTGTGTTGTTTTGATGATATAATTACATTAAAATTAAAGAAAAGGTTTTCTAAGTAAGCATGATGGCCTGGAAGGTCTAAGTATGTTGTGGCACCATGGGGGTGCAGATGTGCCATGATGACAAGTGATAGATATGATGGCATAGTCCCTAATTTAGTTGACTTATGATCCTTGTGGAGTATGAGGGGTATGATAGGTAATAAATCTATGTATGAGTCCCATATATAGATGATTGTTATTTATCTTTCCTAAGTAAAGTTTGTGCCTATCTAGATTAAAGTAAAAGATTTTATGTTAATTTGATTGCATTGGCACTTAGAGTACCCTAAACATAGACTTGTAGAAATGATATTGGTAGTAAAATGAAATGTTTTATGAATGATCAAGACATATGACTAGAAAGGCACAACTTGCGTGGTGTATCATGTGGATACGAATCCACATGGTGTGAAAGAAACGTGAGCAAACGACGAGAACTAGTTGATATTAAAGAGAAAGAAATTGTTTTGAAAGAAAACAATGCAAATGAATTGATTTTAAGTTATTTGGGGCATACTTTCTATGTATTAGATGTTAATATTATATGGAAATATTATGATTAAAAGTATATGAAAAAGAAATGGCAAAAAATGGAGAAAAAGGGAAGAAAACAACAAAAGAATGCAAGCAAAGGAAGCTAGCGCCAATGGTGCCAAAATGTTCACCGCAATGCCAGTCGATGAGCAGGCAGAGAGCGGCATTAGGAGGGCTAATGTCGGTGCTGCCAGTCAGCAGTTTAAGTTGATAACTCAAGTTTTTGAATGGAATTCATTTCGTTTTCTCCCAAAAACCTATTCCATTTTCTTCCCCAGTGCCTTAGCCCCATTTTGCCCAATTGCTTACTATTTTAGCTTGGAAATTTTCTTGCTTAAGTGAAAAATCACTTGATTTGGTGTTAGATCTAAGTTTTTAGTCATTGTGATGGTGGATGAAGGAAGAAAATTTGATTTCCTTAAAATGGAGAGAGATACTTGGAGTATGGAGCTTGGAATCTTGGTCTTGAGTGGAAGCCATGCTTAAAATTGCTTTTACCAAACCGAATTTACTCTTTATACATTATTAGGGTTTTAGGAATATTTATTTGGGGGAAAATGATGACAATTTGGTTAAAACCATGGGATAAAGTATTAATTAGTTGATTTTAGTGCTTTAAAACTTCATTGGGTATGAGAAACCTTGACTTATGCTTTGGTAGGGTTTCATGACTAACGAAATTTGGGGGGGGGGGTTGTTTTATATGTAATTGTCATGAGAAAATGGATTAAAACAGAGATTAAGATAATTTATGCCTTGTTTTAGGGGTAGAAAAGTTGATTTTGGAACCATGCCCTAATTAGGTTTAAACAAAAGGGGGGGTTTTGTATATGGGGCTATGTGAGCCATGAATTGGTTACACTAAAGGCATAATTGAGGCTTAATCAAACTATTCCATAGGTTAATGAAGTGTTGATCATGGTATATGAGGGGTGTGTATTATTCAAAATGAAATCCCCTCAATGTACTATAAATGGCTGAATGAGAAACAAGTGAGAGTTAAAGTGTAAAATATGTGGTATGTGTAGGGTTAATTGTTACCCTGAGACTAAAATGAAGTAAAAAGAAGGATTCATCATTTGGGAATGTGAATTTTAATAGAAAATTTATGTTATAACGAGTATGATTTGTCTAATGTTAGTATGTAAATGTATAAACTATAACCTTGTGGAATGTAGAAAGTTATACTTAAGTTATGCATAGGATATATTTGATGAAATATTCTAATAAAAAATATGTAAATTGGATCATACATGTGTAGGACTATTGTAAGGCCCTGGAAATTTCAAAAATGTAAATATTCACTATTGTAAAGTTTTAGTGATTTTTACAATGCGGCATACTATAAAATTGAATTTTTAAGAAAGTTTATTATCAAAAAATTATATAAATTGATGAAATATCTATATTAATATGAAGATGATGAGGATATATGTTAATTAATAAATAATAGGTGAATAAGAATTTAAAATTTCATGTGGAGAGCCAAAAAAATCGAGTTACCGGTAATTTTTGGCAAATTTTAGTTAAAATCAAATTTAATTGATAAATAAATAATAAAATTATGCAAAGATTATATTTAATGAATGGGAAATTAAAATGAGCACATGAGTTATGAAATGGGCAGCCTACACATGTTAAAGGAGAGGAAAAATGCAAGTTTTAAAAGTTCAAGAATGGTGCATGTGTATGGACATTTATGGGCTGCAAACCATCATAAAGTTTGGCTTATAAAATGAGATATGCAATAGCATTTCTCATCTTCCTTTCATGTAAACACCCCTGCTCATGCCCTGTTCTTGTGAAGCCTTCTATCCCCTCTCCCAAATGCTATGTTTTTGTGGGTTTTGATCAATAGAAGTGGAAGCAACCTCTAATTGGCGAGAAGGGCAACTAATAGCATCCATTTTCCTTTTGGATCAAGGATTGAAAGCTAGTAAAAATTGAAGAATTGTTGCTATAGGTGGAACCCACTAAAGGAATTTGAAGATTAAAGTAAGTGCTCAGTCTACTTTTAAATGATGATGATGTTTATGAAAGAATATCATTCAAAAGTTGATTTATCTTCAAGGAATTTCAAACCCTAATTCAAGGGGGTTTACAGAAAATTTTAATAGGGAATTAAGGCCTTGTTAGAGGGTGGAAATTGGAGTGTGAGGGTTATAAAATTGCTCAATTAGTTAAGGTAAGCAGGTAGTTGTTTTAAGTTATTTTAAGTTCAATTTGATTGCTTTAAATGATTACAATTTGGGCAACTGTAGTCTAAAATTTTTTATATGAATTATATGATTTTAAACATGCATTATCTACCCCATGCAACCATAATTAATATATTGAATTAGCATGAATTAAATTGCATTGGAAACAATGGAATTCGGATGAACAGTGCACTAATAGAACACCTTACCAAGTACCCCTTTTGAGGTTGATTAGAAACTAATTTAGTGATGTTATTTTGCCAAAATAAAAATATCAGGTTATAATAGATATAACTTAATACTAGCATATCAAATTTCATGAACAAAGTCCACTGTTTGACCCCTCAAACAAATATGAACATTAAATACCCTGAAAATGAGATGCCGATAGCGTCCCACCCATTTGACAATTTGCTTTATTTTTATACCCTGAAAATAAGATGCCGATAGCGTCCCACCCATTTGACAATTTGCATTATTTTTAATCTTCCCATTTTGAATTAATTTAAGCTTAAATTTTTAAAAAACTTCTATTACATTATGATGAATTAACATACAACTTTTTATAAGAAAAATAGATTTATAATCTCGTCTAACATGTTTTCTTTATATATTCATATTTTAATTTTAAATTGATCAATTTACATTACTTTGACCTAAAATTTGGAAAGAACATTTTTCATATTATTTATAATCTAAAAACATATTTTCAGGTCAATTGGATATTTATAACATGGTAAATAAGAATTTTATTTTGGAAATTATGTACATGCATTCTACACCCCCAGGAGTGTCAATAAAATTTAATTTTGGCGCCTGATTGGCTCTAAGCCCAGTGTGGCTCATTTATATATTTTATGATGGCTATGGGGCCAACTTGTGTCCGCCATGTGGCGAGGAGTGGCCTAGTTGGCCAGTGGGCGGTTGTGTGGGCAGCCAGCGCGGTCGGGCATTGCTATTGGCCTGGTGGCTTAATTGCTATGATTGGCTTGAATAGCTTGTGTAGGTATGTTTATGGAGAACTGGTACTCTTGTGAGGTGATGAGGGCAGGGTGCCACTAGATACAACAATATGGCTGTGTGGACCTGACAGGCTTCTAGCCGGGAGTGCCAGGATGGACCTAACATGTTGAAGAGTGAAAGGGTAGTGTTCTGGTTTGTGTGCCTCTTGGGGAGGAGTGTGTGGATGACGGTGGGGCGTATATGGGTATAAGAGATAATCATGGATTGGTAGATACAAAAGGGCAGTATGACGTATCGGTATTCAAGTCGATATTGATCGATTAACTATACATATGATATCATTATGAGTATGTGTATGAAATAATTAATGAGATTAGCAGATTAAAATCTTAATGAACCTGACCACTAACTGACTATGACATCCTACATACGGCATGACATGTTTTGCCTGTTTGCATCTTTGTTTATTACTCTATTTGCAATTGTTTATTATATTATTTATAGTCATATTTTTTGCTTACCTACTTACTGAGTTTGCCCAGACTCACCCTTTTATTTAAATTTTAGCTGACAGGTCAAAGGACAGAGCCCAACAGGGTGTTGGGTCTCGCGATGGGGCTCAGCTATGACACCAGTAGAGGCTTTACTCCTTTTGAGGATATATGATGATGTATATTGTTGGATGAATTTTGAATGTATATGAGACATGTACCATTACTTAGTTTTACAGCATGTCATTTTATGGTGTGGGTGTATATGATTTGATAGCTAGAGTATAATGTACCCCAATCAACCCCGATCTTGGTCTGTGGGTGTTGTGGTGATGTATGTTTTAGAGGTGGCAGTTATATCATTTGTGTAGAAAATGGTAGGGCCTGGAGGTGGCCATATTATATTTGCATATTTGTTATATAATTCTTGTGGTTTATTATGTTGTATACAAGAAAACGATGGTAAATCGAGGGAGACTCTGTCAGAATTTCCTCTGAATTTACCACTAGTAACGCTCCAGGAAGGAAGGGCATTACAACTATTGGAATATGGATGGAAAATCAAGTCAGAGAACATGGGAAGCCAAGTTAGAGAATATAATGCATGATTCTTCATGCAGGTAAGTTGGCTTTTGAATGATGAATGCATGGATGGGGATAGAATTTCCCGTGGTTTATTTTCAAGCAATTATGTTTTTGTTGGGGATTTGGAATATCCCATATTTTCTAAAATTTTATGATTTATGAATAGCAAGGATAATGAGTATCCCTTAAATTGAAACTAGTATTGTTTGGTTTATGTTATGGACAAGTGATTGTTGGGGATAAAAAGTATCTCATGTATTATGTATACTGATATTTATTATTCTATATGGATGTCTGAATAAAAGGGATTGAGAATATCCCAGTGTTATTTATAAATGAATAAATAAAACAACTTATGAATGTTTATTTGGATAGGGATTGTAAAGAACCCCTTATGTAGTGTAAATTAATATATTGTAGATGACAACAATGTATAGATTGTTGATTAATGGGGATAAAAATTATTCCATGATTTGAAAGTTAGATATGATAAATAAATGAATCTATTTATTAATGAAATGGGAAGCATTCCAGGAATTATAAGCTATGCCTAAATGGTGTAGTGATTAGATGTTGTGCCTATATGACACATTTATGACATGATAAGCTGGAGTGGCTTGAAGGTGATGTGATACTATGCCTAAATGGCATCATTCTGATTTGTAGTGCCTGCATGGTAAAACTTTGATGTTTGCCCTATTTTATACGATAAAGATATAAGTCATTCTAGTATATGCCTAAATGGCATAGGATGTATAGTGATTTGATTTTGATGAGGACTTGAGCCTCATGGATACATTTATTTTCTAAATAAGAACATGAGGTTGCTGCTTTACTATTGTTTTATATTTCTACCTACTTACTAAGTTGCCTAGACTCACGCCTTCTTTTGTTAAACTTTTAGATGATAAGCCAAGTAAAGAATCCTAACTGAGGATTAGGACAGATGAGCAAGATTTGGAGATAATTATATGTGGTAAGATGAAATGGGGATTGGAATCCCTTAATGTAAATGTGATTATATTTGATTTAAAGATGATATATTGTATAATTTTAGATTAAAGATTTCACATGATGTATAAAAGAAATGTAATGGCATGTTATGGTAACTATTCATGATATTTTAGATGGAACAGTATGATTCCTGGGATGTATTGCCATCATGATATGGTTTCGATTTTGGGTAGAGCTGTGAGTATGGGTGTGAGTGTTTTAGATATAAATATTGTTTTATAATTTTTGTAATATAAAATTTATTTAATTCAATACATGTATATTAGGTTTACATGCTTATATTTTAGGGCATACCCCAATGGATTTTAGGCAGGTAGGCAAGACAATTACCCTAGGAATGAGGATTATAGGTAATGACAGAGCAATGATAGCATCCCGCATTGGTCTTGATAGTGAAAACGCATAGAGTGAGGGTGCAAGGCATTACACTAATGAGAAAATCGAAGCTAGATGGAATATAAATAAAAGCATAACCTTTGCTCTACAAGCTCAAAACACATCCTTGAGTCCTCTGGATCTTCCATTCCCAAATTTTGGACATCCTGAATTCATTGCTATCTACATCACCATTTTAAAGGAACCTTATTCCAAAGGTTTCTACCCTAAACCTCTCCTAGATGTTGATCAATATCTAGATAAATACCCACCACGTAAACCTATCCCTCCATCAAATCCCTCCATCTTCATTCCGTCAACAGAAACAACATTAGACACTAGGCTCACATTTCATGTTCTCTTAAACACATCTGATCTGAACTTCATTTATTTTCCAAAAGATGTGTATCTATAATGTATGGATAAGCATTTTCATGCCTATTTCTTAGGTTTACCATCCCCTTTTCCAAAATTTGAAAATCCAGAATACCAGGAAAAATTCCGGATTCTTATTCCTCTTAAAGATATTTCAACCGCCACTCCTAATTCTAAACCCACAGCCCCCAATGTTCTTCCTTCTATCACTTCTAAACCTCCCTCTTTCACTTCACCTCCTCAGCCTTCATCCTTGCCCAAGCCTTTGTTAGTAAAAATGCATGGTTTCAATGATAAACAAAACTTGACTAAAAATTATATACTAATGGTTATTGCCAAGCCTTTAGTAGGCAGAATCAAGTTGTAGGCCTTATGAAAAATGAGCATAAAAATCATATTCCAAGGCATCAAGGCTTGGGCAAGAACAGAGGCAAAGGACAAAGTACTATTATAAACAAAGCTCAAATGAAAAGGATTTAGCTAAGTCTTTATTTGTTTGTCGAAGTGGAGATTGTATTTGATGAATTCAAAGTAGTAGACTTTGTCTATCATAAGTGCACCATAGTCAAGCAAATGATTGACTATTTTAAATAGACAAAGGTGTAGAAGTGAAGGTTGTCTAATAGTGCAATCAAGTTTGTATGGAGGAGCAATTGCGTTTGTCTGTACATCTAAACTTGTCTACAATCTATAATAGACAACTCAACAAATGAAGCAGTTAGGAACATTTGTCTGCACCTTAACAACTCATCTGTTACTTACTATAGACTATTAGATAGTCCAACAGATGAATCATTGAAGAAAATTTATCTGCACTCCAACAGGTCATTTGTTACTTATAACAGACAACTCAACAGACAAAATGCTGAAGAAACAAGTCATTTGTGCTTCTACAGTTCAACAGACAATCCACAAAACAAAGTACTAGAAAGGATAATTAGTCTGCGCTTCTAAAATTTGTATTTTACTTACAATAGACAACCCCATAGACAATGTGATGAAATGACACCTCCACGATTTGTCTGCTACTTATGATGGATAAACCAGAAGATGAAGGAACTTTGTCTAATGAACAGCTAGATAGATACTTCATTTATCATAAATAAAGACCTTGACCTCATCTATCATAAGACAAAGGTCTCCATTTACCATTAATGACACCCTTTCTATATTGATGAAAGAATCAACCATTACAACAATACCTTGACCAATGCTTGTTAAGAATCTGGAAATGATCTTTTCCAAGGTCAGTGTTGTAGGCTTTTTAGTAGAAGAGGATTAAGCAGAAGTTAGAAAATTCAAATGTGCTAATCAGAATGGTCTTCTGTCATTAATGAAGTTCACCTACCACCAACGGCTAAAATTCAAAGCAGCGATAAATGAAGCATCATTAGAATAAGAGGAAGACACCAAGTATCAAGGAAAATATTCAAACATTCTCTTGAGAGCATTTACTAATCTAAGCCAAACCTTCTACAATCCTTCAAGAGTTGAGAGCCTTGTATTTAAACCTTCCACAACTTTCTTTGAAGGCTCCCAACTACCTTTTGGGAAGATCATTTACTGCTATATTTAATTTTCAGAAACTTTCCCCTATGCTTATTGAGAAATACCTATGCTTTAACTTTTGATTTTCATTCTTTGTAAATTTCTTGAGCTAGTTATTGAGACCAGACTCAAGAAGAGTTGTGACTATCTAAGTGCAGACAAGAGCTATTTATTTACATCCCCTAGAGCTTGAATCTAGAAGAGTGTTGGGAGCACTATGATCATGCCCCCTAGAGCTGAAATCTAGAAGAGTATTGGTAGCATTGTGTTTATGCCCCATGGAGTTGGAATTTACAAGAGTGCTGGGAGCAATATTATAATTCTACTATTGGGAACATTGGAACCTAAGACACTAAGAGGAGAGTGCTCTTGAAAGAGTGGAGTAGAGTGTTTACTCGAACCACTATAAAAATCTTTGTGTCTTATTTACTTGTGCATTGTTTGATTGAGTGATTAGCTTCATTGCTAGAGGGATATTTAATCTTAAAGGAGTTGAGAAATTTTTTTAAGTATCCAATTCACCCCTCCCCTCTTAGGTTTTTGCCTAATCTTCAGGATTAACAAGTGGTATCAGAGCAGACTACATAAACACTTCTAGTATTCTAATGACAAACCCATCATCCTTTTTACAAATATTTACCGAGGGGCAATCGTATACTGGGTCACCCCTATTTGATAGAACCAACTTTGCTTACTAGAAATTAAGGATGAAGCAATTAATTATTACTAATGATATGGAGTCCTAGAAGGCCATTAAAGTTGGAATCACTCTTCCTACTACTAAAGTAGATGCATGGACTAAAGAGAAAGATGCCTTAGTCCAAAATAATGCAAAGGCTATGAGCTCTTTATTTTGTGGACTATCGTCATCTGAGTTTGATAGAGTATCCCTCTTGCACTACTGCAAAAGGTATTTGAGATAAACTAGTGTCTATATATGAAGGATCCTCATAGGTCAAAGGAACTAGAAGAAATATGTTGATAGGAGAACTAGAAAATTTTAAGATAAAAGAAGGGGAAAGCATATCAGAAATATATGCTCATTTTTCTAAAGTCACTAATGCTTTGAAAGGATTCAAAAAAGAAGTTACAAATTTTAAACAGGTAATTAAGGTACTAAGGGCTCTATCAGAATCCTTAAACCAAAAAATCACAACAATAGGTGAAGCAAAGGACCTAAACACACTTTTGGTGGATGATCTCATTAGCTCACTGATGTCACAGGAGCTGATCAAAAGTAAGAGAGAGAAGCCAACAAAACCAAAGAAAAGTATTGCTCTCAAAGTGACCAAAGAGAGCAGAAGTGATCCGGCATCACAATTTGAAGATAATACGACCATGTTGGTCGGAAACTTTAGAAAATTTCTAAAAAGTAACAGAGGCAGTGCCTCGAGGAAACAAACTAGACAACAAAAGAAAATAGTTGAAAGAAAGAAGAATCTCCCCACATGCTATAGATATGGAGGGATCAGACACATGTCTCTTGAGTGTACCAATGAAGAAAAAGTAAATACGAATGAGAAGGATAAATTTATGTGAATGATGAAGGCTCATCAAGGATAAGCTCAAGTGAGAAAAGTGACAATGAAGTTGGACACCTCATGGCCTAGATGGAGAATGAATCAACAGATCAAATCACCATCAAAGAGTAATGCACAATGGTGCTGTAGATGGAGGTAAATTCTTATTACTTCTATAGTTTTAGCTCTTCAAGCTCGAATAGTAATTGTGTCAAGTGCAAAAAAATTTGTTGAGTTACAACAGTCATATAACTCCCTCTTTAGTGAGTTTAAATTGCTTGGCCAGAAACTCACTCAAAAGAAAAAACACTTTGATACAATTGTCAAAGCAAATTCTATACTAGTAGAAAAAAATTTATCTCTATAAAAAGAAGTTGAAAATATGAAGAAAGAGATAGAGATATTAAATAGCATGATGGGTAAATTCTCCAATCCAAGAGAATCTGTGACAAGTTTATGAGAATGACCGGTAAAACCAACAAAAAGGGACTTGGTTGTGAATGATCAGATGATAAAAATTCGTAGAAATTTGCTAGATTGTCCAAGGGAGTGAACCTCACTGAAGAAAGAGAAAACTATCTAAATATTATAAGGTTCATGAGTTATCCTTGGGTAAAGAAACTAATAGAATATAGCACACCAAGAAGAGTTCCAAATACTTACTACTTCTACAACAAAATTGAGTATAAAGTGTATGATTGCCATGCCAAAAAGATGCAAATAAAAGGTGCAAAAATGAGATGGAGACCTAAGGAATATACACAAACTTCTACCAAATTTAAGTAATTTGATGCTAATTTCACATATTTTTATTGTGTGTTTAGGTTATTGGAAGAGTGGAGATAAGGAGAGAAAGCAAGCTAATATGGAGCAATAAAGCAATGACAGAAGGCAAACGAAGTAGCAAAGGAGCAGAGCTAAAGCAGCAAGGAGGCGGGATGATCAGCATGTTGGCACCACCGGCGCCAACAACTGATCAAACTATAGATTAATTATTTTTAATATTATTTTAAGTTACAGAATAGCTATGTTTTTTAGCCCTATTTTTGGTAGTTTTTGAGAGTCCTTTAGGGAGGAGTCTAGGATTTTTCTTGGAGGCTACTTAGAAGATTTTTGTGGAGCAACAAAGAAGATTCAAGAGGAGCAAAGGTGATTCAAGAAGGCTAATTATAGTGTGATGATCTTCATGAAGGGGGTATCTTTTATTTTCTTCATGAAATAATTCTTTCCTCTAGGGTAAAGATGTAGCCCTTTTTGAAAAACCTTGTTATATAGATTATTGATTATTTAATGCAAGTCTATGTTTTTATTCATGGGTTTTATTTCAATCTTTTGATTTGTATGATTGGTTGATCGCCAGTTTTATAAATCTTATTGATTGTCTATGCATAGTTAAGGTGCACACCTAACGCACAACCATGAGCTTCCTTGAATGAGAAAGTAGAAGGTTAAGGTGCATACCTAACACACAACCATTCTACTTGGCTTGATCGTAATGAGTTTTTACCTTAATTATACTACACACCATAAGTAATTGGAACAAGTGGAAGTGCTTGATTCAAACCCGCACAGCAAACAGTAATAATCATATCATAAAAAGAACGAACCCAAGCAGTATTGAATCTAATATCCAAATAGCAAGGAGAGTCATTAAGTGGTGAAATTTGAACCCTAGACCTTTACCACTTGTAATCTATCCTATATTATTCTATAGCCCTAGATTTCTGATTATCTTCTTAGTTTATTATTCTTATTAGTTCAAACTAACAATCCATCCTTTCAATGTTAGTTTTAGTTAGTAACTCAATTTAATTAAATTAGTTTTCCATTCTCTATGGGATTGATCCTTGCTCACGCACACTACATTACTATACAATTGTGCACTTGTGAAGTATTATAATTTGAACCATCAAGTTTTTGGTGCCATTACCAGGGAATGGTTCCAAATTGATTTAATTAGGTTTAGTTACAATTTTTCTTTTTCTTTTTATGTATAATTGTATATAAAGTTTTGACTTCTTGTTTCTTTGGTTTTTGTTGAACTATGAATACAAGAAAGAAGAATTGGAGGGAAAACACTTTGAAGGACTTAAGTCAGTGCTTGCTAAGCAGATGGGGAGGATGTGGCCCTTGAGTTTTGCAGAATTCTCAAGATAAGCTAATGTGAAGAATTTCTACAATCAACCACTCCATGATGATCCATATCATGGTTGGAGTAGTCATTCTAATTTTTCATGGAACATTGATCATAATCAGATTCAAGTTGGGACTTGTTTTTGACCAAAGAAAGCTACTCTAGAATGCAAAGTTTTTTTTAGGCAGCCCAAACTTGGTTCCAGAATGCTGAAATAGGGTTCCAAAATACTAAATTAATTTTTGATAACATAGAGACAACCATGAAAAAGATGGAGATTCCATTGGAGCAAATTGTAGAGGCTGTGCAGAGTGACGCATGTAGAAAGCTATCAAGTCAGCCCGAGCAAGTGAAAGCAATCACAACAATTGAAGGTGGCAAGGTAATAGATGATAAAGTTGGTAATGTGATTAATGATTGGGATATTTTTTTCAAACAATGAGAAGGAAGTGACTTCTAGGAGAGTTATCTTCCCAATTCTTAATCCTCTACTCAACTACAAGCCACCACCACCTTATGATCCACTTATCTTATTTCCTGGGTGTATATTGTAGAACAAATTTGTTAAAAAACTTTGCCATGGCAATAAGCAAATTCTAGTTTTAGATGTTTTCCCACAAGAAAAAGGTGGTGAGATGATTGAAAATTCTAGTGAAGGCTCAAAAAAGGAGGAGATCGAAGAAAATTCTGAACAGGAGTAATTGCCTCATTCTTTAAGGTATGCATCTATAGGCAATGATTTATGCTTTTCAATGATTTTTTCCTCTTCTTTTACAAGTATGGAGGAGGACACGTTCAAGCAATTCAAAGACCATGCTGTGAAGTTTGATTTTTTCAAGGTGATGGAGCTATCCAATGAGAACAAAAATTGCTCCAAGGTAAATGTAGTGGATGGAATGATTATGGGGTTTTTAAGAGAGACCCTAAACACAGTAGAAGCAACACAAGTTGAAGGAGATGAATTAGAGGATACTGCATCACTCAACAATGTTTTGGAAGCACTATAATTTTCCAAGCCACTAACAAGTTTCAAAAAACTAGATCATTGAAAGGCCAATTTTCAATTCAATGATGGAAGGCCATAGTCAGGCTAAGACTTTAAATCAAGCGCTTCTTAGGAGGTAACCCAAGCTTTTTTTGAACTTTCTTTGTTTTCTTGCCATTTAGCTTAGTGGTTTGCTTGTTTTATTTACTGTTAGGATAGATTGTTTTTAATTTCTAGTTCAATGTGTTTGTAGAAGGAGGAAGTCTAATTTTTGAGGATTGTAGAGGCTCTTCTAAGTGTTAAAATTGATGATGCCAATCTAGCTCCAGAAGAAGAGAATGGTAATGCACTTCATTCAGGGAAGCCCTTGATCTTAAAATTCTTTCATTATTTCACTTTGAGGATAAAGTGAAGTTTAAGTTGGGTGGTGTTTTGCATTGCATTCAATGCATTTAGTTTTGGGTAAGTTTTTTTCAAATTTAGGTATAATTTTGATGAGTTGCACTCTAAAAAACTTAACTAAGAAAATCCAAGAGCAATTGTGCTAACATGCTGAAATTGAGTTGGTTAGAGTGATGATTTTCTCTTAGTGATCAATAACATATCCCGAGTTTTTGATTACCATTGCACATGATTTAGAAAGAAGGATAGGCACCACCTTGTTATTCAATGATTCTTATGATAAGTCCTTTTTCATGACTGATGAAAATTGTTTAAGCACATTATGTTATGATCATGAGAAGTGTATTCAAATTAGTTGATAGTATTGTGAATTTATTGATATATTTTGATTGACACAAGCATGTTAGAACTTGCTTAAGTATCCGTCAAGGTGAAATCCTAGACAACATGTTTACTTGGAAGTGATTTAGGCATTATTTGATCAGTTTGAGCCTTTCAAGCTAACCTAGTATATTCATGTCACTAGTGTCCTCATTGAGCCTTAATGAAAGAATGATATGTGCAAAGCATATGAAAGATCATCATTCAACTTTTCTTTCTTTAATCTCATCATTAAAACCTCATCATTCAACTTTTCTTTCTTTAATCTCATCATTAAAACCTATTTAGCCTGAAAAACCATGTTTTACCTATTAAGAGACATATTCTTTACTCATAATTTTTTAATAGGTATAAATGAAGTAAAAGAAGATAAGTTTGGGGGTGTTAAAAAGAAGTATGCCATGATAAAGAAGAAGAAAATGAACAAAAGAAAAAAATATAGAAAGAGATTTTTAATTGGGGGGATTACATCCCAACAAAATTAATGGAAAATAAGTTTGGGGGTGTTATAGTAATAAAGCCCATAATAATAAAAATAAAGTAGAGAAAACCCCAAATAAAAAGTTAAGAGGGTGAAAATTCATGTGCAATTTAGTTATGATCTTTTACTTTGTGAATCCTTACTTCTTTTCTTTGTTAGCCAAACCCAAGGCCCCATTATAAGCTAAACAAAGACCTCTTGATCCAAGTGAACATAGTTGTCTACATTAATGGAGAGGGATTATGAAAAACAAGCATATGATGTATTTTATGAAAATCATTAGTTCACACATTATTAATTGATAAGCATGCATGTAGCATGAGATTGACACCACACACACAGACACATTTTCACTTCATGAAAAGATTGATGAAGCATGAGTTGCATGAGATTACTTGGCAAGTTTATTAAATGATTTTTGAATTATGTGTCCATGGGTAATTTTTCTAGCATATTACTAATAATTTGAGAGAGATTGTCCTACTTGATTCATTAGTTTTGGTTGTTATTTTGTTCAAGGACAATCAAAAGTTAAGTTTAGGGGTATTTGATAAGCAATGAAATATGCTTGACATATATTTGATTATTTGAGAGAAAGGTTATTTTAATTATTTCACTAGTCTGGTTGCTAATTTTGCTTGAGGACAAGCAAGGATTTAAGTTTAGAGGTATTTGATGAGTGAATTTCAGTTACTTATATTTTGTATTTTCAGGCTTAATTCTATGCAATCTTTAAGTAGTTTGATGCCAATTTAACATGTTTTTATTGTGTGTTTAGGTTATTGGAAGAGTGGAGATAAGGAGAGAAAGTAAGCAAATATGAAACAACAAAGTAGTGACGGAAGGCAAACAAAGCAGCAAAGGAGCAAAGCTGAAGCAGTAAGGAGGCAGGATGATCAGCGTGTTGGTGCCGCCAGCGCCAGCGGCTGATCAAACTGCAAATTAATTATTTTTTCATATTATTTTAAGTTACAAAAAAGCTATGTTTTAAGCCCTATTATTTGTAGTTTTTGAGCGTCCTTTAGGGGGGAGTCTAGGGTTTTTCATGGAGGCTACTCAGAGGATTTTTGTGGAGCAAGTAAGGAAGATTCAAGAGGAGCGAAGGCAATTCAAGAAAGATAATTGCAATATGATGATTTTCATGAAGGGAGTATCTTTTATTTTCTTTATGAATTAATTCCTTCTTTTTAGGGTGAAGATGTAGCCCTTTTTGATTAACCTTATTATTTGAATTATTGATTATTTAATGCAAGTCTGTGTTTTCATTCATGGGTTTTATTTCAATTTTTTGATTCGTGTGATTGCTTGATCATCAGTTTCATAAATGTTATTGATTGTCTATGCATGGTTAAGGTGCACACCTAATGCACAACTATGAGCTTCCTTGAATGAGAAAAGTAGAAGGTTAAGGCGCACACCTAACGCACAACCATTCTACTCGATTCACAGTTCTTGATTGTAATGGGTTTCCACCTTAATTATACTACACATTTTAGGTAATTGGAATAGGTGGAAGCACTTGATTTAAATCCACACACCAAACAGTAATAATCATATCATAGAAAGAATGAACCCAAGCAAGCATTGAATACAAAATCCAAATAGCAAGGGGAGTCATTAAGTGGTGAAATCTAAACCCTACAACTTTGCGACTTGCAATCTATCCTATATCATTCTATAGCCCTAGATTTTTTATTATTCTTATTAGTTCAAACCAACATTCCATCTTTTCAAAGTTAGTTTTAGTTAGTAACTCAATTTAATTAAATCAGTTTGTCGTTCTCTATGGGATTGACCCTTGCTCACACACACTATACTGTTATACAATCGTGCACTTTTGAGGTATTATAATTCGAACCATTAGTAGGTAAGTGTCAAAGCTATGGCTAACAAAGCCTGGTTCATAAATAGTGGCTGCTCGAGACATATGACCAGAAATAAGAAGTTGTTTAAAGAATTAAAGCCGATAAATGGAGGAATAGTTGCATTTAACAACAATAATAAAGGCCTTGTCAAAGGGATAGGTAAAATTTATGGTTTATTCAATGCATGCATAGAGGATGTATTATATGTAGAAGGACTTAAGCACAATTTGCTAAAGTTGTGTTTGAACCATTTGAATGTAATGTATTCAGTATAGACAATGATCTATTGCTCAGTGAAAAAAGGTATGGAAATATTTATCTAGTACAACTAGATGATATTGTCGGAAAATGCTTAATGGAAGTCAAAGATGATCCATGAGTATAACATGAAAGGATGGGATATATCAATCTGTCAAATATCAGATCTTCATAGAAAAAAGGATCTTGTAACTGGTCTACCTAAACTAAACTATGATAAAAATCAATATAAAAATCTTATCAATTATCAAAATAAACCAAAGTATCCTTCCATCCTGAAAATGAGGTATCTACATCTAGACCTCTAGAATTATTACATATAGTTCTATTTGGATCATCAGATATTGTCATCCTTGGAGAAGAAAGATATGTATATGTGATCATGGTTGACTACTCTAGATTCACATGGGTGATTCTCTTGACTAGCAAAGATGAATTATTTTCAATTTTTATACATTTTCAAAGCTATTTCAAAATGAGAAACAAATGTCAATTGTGTCTATCCATAGTGATCATGGTGGTGAATTTGAAAACAAAAAATTTATTGACTTTTGTGAAAAAAAAGAAATTTACCATAGTTTCTCATCCCCAGGAACTCCTCAACAAAATGGAGTTGTGGAAAGAAAGAATCAGACAATTCAGGAGATGGCAAGAACCATGTTGAATGAGAGTAAGTTGTCTAAAAAATTTTGGGGAGAAGTAGTTAGTATCGCTTGCTATGTACTGAATAAGGTTACCATAAGAGTAATCTTAAAGAAAATCCCATATGAGCTTTGGAAATGAAGGAAACCAAATATCTCATATTTTCATTCCTTTGGATGCCCATGCCATGTGCTGAATAATGGAAAAGATAACCTTGGAAATTTTGATCCAAAAGGTAAAGAAGCTATCTTTCTTGGTTACTCTTCTAATAGTAGAGCATTTAAAGTATACATCAATAGAACATAGGTTGTGAAAGAGTCTATACATGTTAAATTCTATGAAGAAAATGTAACCTTGAGAAAAGAAAGTGAAAGTGATGTAGATGAAGCTGCAACTAATATGAAGAAGATCAAATTGAAGGAATAAGAAGATGAGACAAACTATGAAGATATTCAAAGTTCAGAAAATGAGGAGGTAAGAATAGGTAATGTTCCCTATCAACCTCCTACTAATTTGAGATTTATTAATGCTCATCCTAGAAAACAAATTATAGGAAATGTTTATGATAGTGTCAAAATAAGATCAATGCAAAACATTTATGGTCATTATGCTTTCATCTCTATAATTAAGCCAACTTGTATTAATCAAGCCTTAAATGATGAGAATTGGATCATTACAATGCAAGAAGAGCTTAACCAGTTTGAAAGGAACAAAGTATGAGAATTAGTTCCAAAACTAGAGAATTTTGATATAATTAGAACTAAATGGGTATTCAAAAATAAACTGAATGAGACTGGATTAGTTGAGAGAAACAAGGCACGACTAGTAGTTAAGGGGTATTCCCAAGAAGAGGGAATAGACTTTGAAGAATCATATGCCCATGTAGCTAGAATAGAAGCCATTATAAAGCTATTTGCTTTTGCATCCTATAGGAATTTTAAACTATTTCAAATGGATGTAAAGAGTGCATTTCTAAATGGATATTTAAGTGATGAAGTATATGTAAAGTAACCCTTTGGTTTTGAAAATGATGATCAACTTGATCATATCTATAAGCTCACCAAAGAATTATATGGTTTGAGATAAGCTCCAAGAGCGTTGTATGAAAGGCTGAGCAAATTCTTAAGTGATTATAAATTTAAGAGAAAAAAAGTTGATACTACCTTGTTTATCAAAAATATTGTCAAGGACATATTGATAATTCAAATTTATGTGGATGAAATTATATTCGGAGCTACTAGTTAGGATCTCTATCAAGACTTTTCAATGATCATGCAGGTTGAATTTGAAATGAGTATGATGAGAGAATTGTGCTACTTCCTTGGATTGCAAATCAAGCAAAGAGATGATGGAAACTACATTTGTCAATCTAAATATACTAGAGAGATGTTGAAGAAGTACAAAATGGAAGAAATTAAGGCAGCAAGCACTCCAATGAGCACATCAACAAAGCTGGACAAAGACAAAAAGGGCAAACTTGTAGATCAAAAATAATATCGAAGTATGATTGGATCACTTCTTTACCTTACTGCATCTAGACCAGATATTCTTTTTAGCATATGCTTATGTGCTAGATTTCAGTCTAGTCCTAAAGAGTCTCATCTTATTACAGTAAAATAATTTTTTAATATCTTCTCAACACACCAAATCTAAGACTCTATTATCTCAAGGAAAGTAGTTTTGAACTAATTAGATATTCAGATGCTAACTTTGGAGGATACAAAGTTGTTAGAAGAAGTACTAGTGGAACTTGTCAATTCCTAGAGAATAGTCTAGTATCATGGCTCTTTAGAAAACAAATTAGTGTTGCTCTCTCTACAGCAGAGGCCGAATATATAGCAGCTGGAAGTTGTTCTACTCAATTACTATGGATGAAACAATAACTTCTCGACTATGGACTGAGCTATAGAGACATACCCATCAATGTGACAATTCTAATGCCATATGCTTGACAAAGAACTTTGTTCTACATTCATGAATCAAGTATATAGAAATTAGACACCATTTCATTAGAGATCATGTAAAAAAAATATGATATATGTCTAGAATATGTGCCAAAAAATGCTCAACTTGCTGATATCTTTACTAAGTCACTGCCCTTAGACACTTTCTGCAATATTAGAGGAGAATTAGGAATGACTAATGTTATCATTTGAGAATGAAATCTTTAATGTTTCTATGCCTAAAATTGCAATGTTAAATATGCCTTCATGAGACTAGACTTCGTCTCAAACAAAGTTAGTTACCTCTATACACTACTTTATCCGTACTACATCTGGGTCATAGTTTTCGAGGTTGAGTACATGTCATTTCTTGCCAGAATCAATTTACAACTATTGACATCACATCAAAATCTATTTGTAGCATGAGTTATTCTCTCTTTATTGAAATATCATATCAACTACCTTGTATAGCCCATGCATCAAGTCTATTTTAACCCATGATTAGCAATCTTTCTTTGCACTACAACAATGAAGCAATTTAGGGAAGGGCATTTAGAAAGAAGATTAGGTAAGCAGACCATCGAATGGTGGAAATTGAAGCACCAAAGGATGTTCCCTCACTTCTCTTATTTGTATGATATTACTTCTATTTGTAACAATTCTCCAGAGCAGCTCTACCATCAAAAGTATTTCTCTTCAAGATGTGGCTTTCAAGAACTTGATTTATCTCTCAACCAATTTTTCCCTTGGTTTCAACTTTATCATTTGCTGGGGCCCTTGAAGAGAGGGGAAAGAAGGCTAATTATCATCTCCTTCCCCTTTTCTCTTGAAACATTGTATCACTCACTATGAAACATTGTATCACTCACTATGAAACAAAGTTCTCCTCCTCCTACCTTCCCTCGTTCATGTCTCACACACAACCTCTCCTGCCCATACAAGGCAGGATGAGTTGCTTTTCTCTTTTTCTATAACTTTTCATTTACTGAAATGAAATATAATTTTTTATTATTTTTTGGCTACTTATCTCTGTGTGTGTGTGTGTCTTACGAGAACTGCATTTACTTTTACTTTTGACAAAAAGGGGGACAAAGAATCTGCAAATTATCTCAAAAGGGAATACAAACATGCATAATCTTTGAATAATCAAAGGGAGGTTATCTTCGATGACAACTAAAACTTGACTAAAGATTATGTACTAATGGTTAATGCTAAGCTTTTAGTATGCAGAATCAAGTTGTAAACCTTACAGAAAAATGAGCATAGAAAACATATTTCAAGGTGTCAAGTCTTGGGTAAGTATAGAAACAAAAGATGAAGTACCGTTATAGACAAAGTTCAAATGAAAAGGATTTAGCTAAGTCTCCATTCGTCTGTCGAAGTTGAGATTATATCTAACTAATGTAAAGCAACAAACTTCATCTTTCGTAAGTAAGCCACAGTCAAGCTAATGATCATCTATTAAACATACAAAGATGGAGAAGTGAAGGTTGTCTGGCAGTGCAATAAGGTTCGTCTGGTGGAGCAATGACATTTTTCTATACATCTACACTCATCTACTATCTACGCTAGACAACCCAACAAACGAAGCGGTGAAGAAAATTTATCTATGCCTTAATGACTCATTAATTACTTACTACAGACAATCTAACAGATGAAGCACTGAAGAAAATCTATCTGCGCTCCAACACTCTGTCTGTTACTTACAACAGAAAACTTAACAGATGAAGTGCTAAAGAAACAAGTCACCTGTGCTTTTACAGTTCAATAGACAATCAACAAGATAAAGTACTAGAAAGAATAATTCATCTACGCTTCTAAAATCTAACTATTATTTACAATAGACAACCCAATAGATGATGTGATGAAACAACAACTCCAGGATTTGTCTGCTACTTACGATGGACAAACATGAAGACAAAGAAACTTTATCTGCTGAATAGCTAGACAAATACTTCATCTATCATAAGTAAAGATGAATAATGGGCAAACCAAAATGTTGGTCTCTATTCAGTATTAATGACATCCTTTCTATATTGATAAAAGAATTAGCCATTGTAGCAACACCTCGATTAATACTTATTAAGAATCTTAAAATCATCTTCTCCAAGGTTAGTGCTATAAGCTTTTTAGCAAATCAGGATTAAAAAGAAGTCAAAAAATTCATATGTGCTGATTAGAATGATCTTCTATTATTAATGGAGTTCACTACCACCAACGAATAAAATTCAAAGCAGCTATAAATGAAGCATTGTTGGAGTAGGAGGAAGAAACCAACTATCAAGAAAAATATTCAAACATTCTCTTAAGAGCATTTACTGATAGCCAAAACTTCCACAATCCTTCAAGAGTCAAAAGCCTTACATTCAAATCTTCCTTAACTTCCTTTGAAGGCTCCCAACCATCTTTTGGGAAGATCATTTACTTCTGTATTTAATTTTCAGAAACCTTCTCCTGTGATTATTGAGAAATACCTGTTCAACTTCTAATATTCATTCTTTGTAAATTCCTTTAACTAGTGGTTGAGACTAGACTTAAGAAGAGTTGTGGTTGTCTTAGTGTAGACAAGAGCAATTTATTTATGCACCCTAGAGTTGAAATCTAGAAGAATATGGGAGCACTGTGTTTATGCCCCCTAAAGCAAGAATCTAGAAGAGTGCTGGGAGCACTATTATAATTCTGCTATTGAGAATATTGGAATCCAAGACACTAAGAGGAGAGTGTTCTTGGAAGAGTAGAGCAGAGTATTTACTCAAACCACTATAAAAATCTTTGTGTCTTATTTACTTGTGCATTGGTTGATTGAGTTATTAGATTGATTATTAGAGGGACCTTTAATCCTAAAAGGATTGAGTAATTTTTTTAAGTGCCCAATTTACCCGTTTCCTCTTGGGGTTTTGCCTAATGTTTGGAACCAACAACCTTTATCTAAGCTAGCCTCCAAATCTAAACCTCTTCCTTCCTAATCTAATCCTCTTCTCCCTAAATTCAAACTTCATCCAAGTCCAAACCTCCTGCTCCTAAACATCCTCATAAAACCAAATCTCCTTCACACATGCCTTTCCCACTTCCTCCCATCATCTTAAGCTAAGAGGAATACCTTCATAGGGTTACCTCAAATAACCAAGCACTTCAAGCAAACCAACCTCTAAATTACCCTAAGTTGCTCATCCCTGCCAACATAGATCATCTTAGAATCATTCCTCCTCTCATTCCCCCAGTGGCCATATCTCTTCAATACACTACTGTCAAATCTATTTTATCAACCATAGTCACAATAAAAGCAACCTTTCAAGTGTCTTTAAGAAGACCAAAGGCTATCTCCAAGAAACCCCAACCCAAAACTACCCAATAACTACTTCATTCTCCTTCTTGCCTTCTCTCTCTCTCTCTCTGTATGTTGGGATTATTGTGTATGATTTTGATGACAACAAAAGTTATATAATAATGATGTATGAGTTTAGAAAGCCTATATTGTGGATAGTTATACTTGGAACATATATATGTTTAAATTATCATTTATGCAAGAATATAAACACATTGTCTACATGACAAAAAGGATTAAATGTTTTAAAAAAGGAAAAATCATTATGATCCATGTTGCATTTAACCTTGTTTATCATTTTGTGATATGTTGGATCATCTATACATTTGCATGGATAAAAACATTGTGCTCTATAGAGATATCATTTTATATGCAAATGAAAAACTATGCTTAAATGAGTATTATTCTTATAATTTCAAAAACATGATTCAAATTGATCATCCATGCTTCTGAACTTATATATCATATGTCGATAATCACATTTAATTAATTTAGGTACTGATGAAATCTTTCAAGTGTTTAGAATGCATAAATAATTTAAGAATTGCAGAAGTTTTAAACCGTGCATATAATCTTCATATCTCAGAAGTTTTAAGTTGATAAATGGCGAAGAGATGGTAGAGGAAAATAGAGCTTTTGGGTCACATCAATTAATGCTCTATCCAAAATTTGATACAATCCAAAGAGACAATTTAGACAATGGATAACAAAGGTAGAAGCAGCTTTAAGTCAAAGCTAAGGTCAAGAAGCATAAGCTTTTATCCAAAAATATAACTTCAGACAATTCAAAATGACCAAGCCTAAATTCGTCCAAGAACAAGAGATCTGGATTCATCCATCCAAATGGCCAAAGTTCATCCAAAACTAAGTTCGTTTGACTTTGTCCAAATCACTAGAAAATCCAAAATTAACTTCGAACAAATGCAAGTGAAGAGAAGAGACTTCATCTAACTAACATAAGCCAAAGATGGACTTCCTCCTAAATTAACTTTGGACAAAACAAGATGAAAGCAGACTTAGTCCAAAATCAACTTCAGACAAAATAGAATGAAAGTGGACTTCATCATAAATTAACTTTGGATAAATAGAACAAAATCAAACTTCGTCCTAAATTAACTTCGCAAGAACAAACCTTCCACTTTAGCCAATCCATTGCATGAGAATTTCTTCTAAGTTCATCAAAATAGAAAACACAATCTAGAAACATTAATTGAATCTTTTCATTTTTGATCAACCAAATTCTTCTCTATCAAGAACAGTATTCTAGACTTTCCAGTAGTTTAGAACCAATCAGAAGTGGCGCATTTCAATGGGAGAAATTCAAAATGGTCATTTGCATTCAATGCTGCTCACCTACCTTCGTTTCTACATTCAATATTGTTGAGCTACCTCCAACAGCTAGAAGTTAAAATCTAATATAAATGGAGTGATGTTGGAATAAGAGAAAGAGGAGGAACCAAGTCAATTATTGAACCTTCGTTTTAAGCTTACGAAAGAGCATCTCGAACCTTCACACTTGAATCTTCTACAACATCTATCAAAGGCTTTCAACAACCATCTAGGAAGAGCTTTTACTTCTACATTCAAGTTTTATAATCCTTCTCCTTTGCTTTTAATGAAACACTTGTAAAGTATATCTATTTCTTGTACTTTTATTTTCTATGATTGCCTTGAGCTGTTAGTGGAGACCAAGCTTAAGAAGAGCTATGACTGTCTATTGAAGTGTGTCTTATAGATAGAAGCTATATAGTTAATGCCCCCTGAAGATGATCCAGAAGAATGCTTAGTGCACTAGTGTTTATGCCCCTTAGAGCTGGAATCCAGAAGAGTGCAAGAGGCACTACTTTATGCCCCCTGGAGCTAATGTAGAAGAGTGCTCGGTGCACTAGTGTTAATGTCCCTTACAGCTGGAATCCAGAAGAGTGTAGAGGTATTGAGTTTATGCCTCCTAGAGTTGATCTAGATGAGTGCTTGGTGCACTAGAGTTTATATCCCCTAGAGTTGGAATCTAGAAGAGTGGTGGGTGTACTATTCTATTTCCATTATATGAGATAATGGAACCCAAGGAATTAGAAGAGAGTGCTCTTGGAAGAGTGAAGTAGAACAATTGACTCAAACCACTATAAATATATTGACAATTGTGTGTGATTACTTTAACTCATTGCTTTCCATTGTTTTATCATTTATTTTATTATTATCCTCATAGTAGCACAAAAAGAGGGAAATTAATCTAACAGGGGCTAAGCAACAATTTTTATAAACTCAATTCACCCCTCCCCTCTTAGGTTAAGCTAGCCAAAGGGACCCAACAATATATAACTTTGTTATAATTTATACTTCTCTTTGTGTCCATTGGTGTTTGTGAATGTACAATGTATATCTCATTCTATCATCAATGAAATAGAATTTTCTTTTGCAATTATTACACATTCTATAGTCCCTTCAATGTCTTTTCTCTAATGTTTGAATGCTGCCCATGACATGGATATGCTCTTTGCTATTTTCAACCACTCTTAAATATTATTTATTTCACTCCCATCTATTGTGCCTTTTTTGGTATGACAAAAAGGGGGAGAAATAGTAGATATAGTAGAATTAGAGTGAATTAAAGTGAATTCATTCAAGGGGAGTTATTAGAAAATCATGTTAGATATGCACTTAGTCAGGGGGAGATTTGTATGTCATGACTGAATTTTTTGAGTTTCCACATTGTATTTTTGAGGAATACATGTTTTATCATTTTTGAAAGGTATTTCACTCAAACATTTTGTAATCATCAAAAATGGGGAGAGTGTTGAACCGAAACTTCTTTACTTAGTTTGATTTTGATGATAATATAATTAAACAACTAAGTTTTGATGATGAGCAAAAGTATATAAGTGAATAATTAAGATACTAACAGTTATGTTTTCTAGTATTGTAGTGATAGGAATATAAAAAATTAGAGAAATAACTTCAGTAAAGTGGATAATACATTCAAGACTATATTTGAAACAAAGATCCACACTTTGTTTATTAAGGAAGAAGACATAAGTGCTCACGAGACAGAATGACACTAAACTTAGAAGACTGAAATCATTAGGAACAAACTCATGACATGAAAAAGTTCAAAGTGTCAAAAGATGAAAGCTATAGATGGAAGATCAATATTTGGAACAACATTTGAAAAGTTTCAAATGCAAGATCCAAGCACCCAAGGCCACATCTTTAGTTGAAGTATATGTCTGGCATCAAATAATCTTTAAAGACTAGCTTCAGACATGCTTCAAGATTGTTGAAACATGATGCAGAAGTAAACAAGAATAGATGCCCAAGTTAGGACACAAACAATGCTTCGGACACTGCAAAACCATTATTGATGCATCAAAACATCTTTGGACAAAATGGAACCAGTCGGACATTGCAAAATTTTTATTTTGGCCAATTTCAAACTAATTTTGGATGGTTGAAGCTCGAACACACGGCTGAGTGTTTCTCATTGCTTTAGTCAGTCTAAGATTTTATTTAAGATAAAGTGAAGTATTTCTGATGAAGCTAATCTGAATTGTTTGCAGGAAGCTTTCTTTCAGTCTAGAGTTATTTTGGACAGTGCAAAATAGCAAAGAAGGCCAAGTAGCTTGAGTTTCTAAGGAAGTTGGGACAACATTTTAACGGTCAAAAAATCTCTATGATTCACTCACATTTAATGAATGTCAACTTCTCCAACATGTAGATTTCGAAATCTAGTATGAAAGGAGAATTGATAAACCATTCAAGGTTAGCAATTCAAGTAAATCAAGTAAGAAAGAGCATTAACAAAGCATTTGTTTCTACCCAAGTTTTCTTCCAAAATTTCACAACTCTATCATGCTGATTGCAAATCTGAGTTCAAAGTTCAATATTCTTCAGCCTTCTGGAGTTTGATTTCAAAAAGCTTTAAATTATTTTATGTAACACCTATGGTATTAAAATTTGGGGGAAATTTTTTATGTTATAGTAAAATGAAGAATTGAGGTAATACACAGTGTTTTATAAAGAAATTGCTATGGAAGATTGAATGGAATGACATGAACCCAAGTAATGATTTTGAGTAAAGTCATGTATATGACTTGAATGACCAATGTAGCATGATTATTATATATAATGTGATGCATATGATATATTGAATCAAAATTTTGAAATAATTTTGAAATTTTGAACTATGAAGTGGAAGGTTATGTGAAACGAACTCAATAGGTGAATTTGAGCAAAAGCATGTATTTGAGTTATACAAAGGACCTAAACTAGTCATTATGTATATTTAATGTGTGTGAAACATTATTTTGAGTTTTGAATGTAACTTGGAATGAAAAGGGCATATCAAGTTACTTATGATAAAAAATTTAGTTAAAATGAACTGAATGGGTGATTTTTGATAATTGACCTCAAATGAGATGGAAAATAACATCAATATATTTTGTTGCATGTTTGTGATGTGTGGGAATCTTGGTTTAATATTTGGATACATTTTAGAATAAAAATGGCATGTGAAATCATTATAGCAGAAAAAATTTAGAGAAATTTGGTTAAAAACAACTGAATAAGTGATTTTTAGAAATTGACTTCAAAGAAAGTGGTAAATAGCATAAAATACTCTTATTTCATGTACATGATATGTGAGAAGTGATCATTGGGAGATTTGAAGTGTTTTATATCAAATGGGGCTATGGATGATTTTTCATAAGTGTAAAAGCTGAATTTGGAAGAAAAGGTTTGTTGATTGAATTTGGACACAGATAATGGACTAATTCGAAAATATGTTCAATATAAAATTTGTAGGTTATGTAAATTAATTGAGATTCTCTATTGAGATATGTATTTAACCATAAATCATATTCATTGGGTTGGAATAAATTAGTTCAAACTACATTTGTAATGAATAAGATTTTACCCTGTACAAGATGATTTGAGAAGGATGAAAAGGTGTAGAATTGAAGGAATGGTTAGGAGTTAATAACCTGAGGTAAGTACGCATTTGTTTTCATTGAATGGCTATGATAATGTATATTCATTTGTTTAAAATTTAGGCATCTATGTTTTGATTTGGGGATAGTGGATATCCCATATTTGTTTAAGTTGATGTTGTTTAGTTGTTAGGGATATTAAGTATCCCTTAGATTAGAATATTTGATATTTTAGATTGATATGGATGTCTAATATGAGGGATGGATAAGATCCCTTTGTTGCATGTTTAATTTGAAGATTGGTTCAAGATGAGCTTATTTGATTGGGTGCAAATAACATGGAATTCTTTATTTGATAATATTGATTATTTGATATGGAATGTGCTAATTATGGATTAATTATTGTTTAATACATCTATCTACTTACTGAGTTACCCGGACTTACACCATATTGTTTATTTTTTTAGCTGACAGGACAGGTGAAGATTTTCCAAATGTGGATTGGGATTATTGATCAAGATTGAAGACTCTTTAATTATGGTATTTTGATTTGTAGTTGGTTGTATAATTGTATTGTATCTGAAGGATTCAAATGATGTATAATAAGATATAATGGCATGTCTTAATAATTTAATTATCAGTTTGTTAATGGATTTTAAGGAGGTAGATTGCCATCATGATTCTAACAGATCTTAGACTATGGGAATGTGGGGTGTGTGTGTTTTAGAATTTATATTGTGGCTATATTAATTTTGATAAATAATTGTACAAGTTAAACCCTAATAAATTAGGGGATACTCTGTCCTTTTTTGAAAAAAATAGCTAAGTTCCAAAATAGAACTTAAGCACCCCCATCCTAAAAGTGGGCAAATCAAGGCGAAATACAGTGCAAAATGATAAGTCGCACCTCAATTGGGCATGACAGAATGGTATCAGAGCCCCATAAATTATTTGTGTGATAAGTTTAAGTTGAGAAAGAAGCCCAAAACCATGATGACATTGAATTTTATAAGAAATAGATAATGACATGCCAATAAGAGTATATGAACTTTTGAGAAATATGGAAGAATATTGAAAAGAAAGAAAAATGTCATTTGAATGTTAAAGGTGTGCGTAAGGGTATAAAGGCACTTTGAAATTTGGTATAAATGTTATTTGATATGAATGTTATTGAAATAAATGGTTATGTATAGCATTGATGATGTTGAAATGAAATGAATATAATAATGCAATGATTATGGTTTGATTCAATATTTGATTAAAATTTATGATGATTAGAGTAGCATAGGAAAGTGTGATGATGCTGATATACATCTTATGTGAATAGTTAAATTGTTATTGCCTTATAGAATATGTGAAATTAAATTAAGGAAATTATAAAAATTTCATAAATAAGTCTTGGCAATTAAATTCAGTTAATTGCAAATTGAATTATTATCAAATCATTGGATTCCATTGGATTAAATGGTTGTACAAACCTTGCTAGTTATTTGATTGTTTTAATTGAATATGACATGCTATAGCAATATATTTGTTTGTTCAAATATGTATCTAGCACAAAATTGAAAGAGTTTTGTAAGGAATAATATGTTTGGAATTTGACAAATCCTTGATAGATTTTTGTTATGAAGAATGACATATTTATATATAGTTGAATAACTTTGCTTGTGAGTAATTGAATTGAATGAATTGGTTAAGGGACAGTGATTATCCCATTTTGTTTGATTCCATGAGATAGTTGTAAGTCATAATGACTATCTCAATTGTTTGATTTCATGAGAAATATTGACTTTTAAATTATTGATGTCACTTTACTTTGCACTTCCATCAAAAGTATGATTGAAAGTTATGTTATGAAAAGCACTTTGTAAATTAGTTTAATATGTGGAATAGGAATGCATATTAGGATTTAGATAGTAGTTAGAATACAATTGTTATATAATTGAATATCGATGTTTGTTTTGGGAACAGATCAATATATTGAATAAGTTATATTATGAATGAAATTTAGTGTAATTACAATGTGCAATGATATGATGTGGCCCATACAACATTTGAGTTTGTGCAATAGTGAAGGATTGGAGATTTGTATGGCGTTGCGATGGCACAGACGAGTGGATATTGTGAAAATTTGGTTTGAGTTTGGATTTGAGCCAAATTGGTTACGTAGTATTGGATAAAGATTGGACGTTTGATTATTTGATTGAGTTTAGATATTTTCTTAATTGACATTTGATTAAGGTTTGAACATTTGGTTATTTGACTAAGGCATGCTTGGGTTTGATTATTTTCTAAACTTGGTTGTATATATGATTATGTGATTAGTATTTGGACATTGGCTATTTGATTGAGGCTTGGATGCATGACTTAGGTTCATGCTTGGATTTGAATTCCTCTTGGATTGACTTAATATCTATTTAAAGTTTGGATGCCTGCTAAAATTCAATCATTATATATTTGAGGTTTGGATACTTGCCGGGTTGGCTACTTTGGATGTTTGGGATCCCGCCCTTCTTTGGGCTTTGTTTATTTGATGTAGCCTTTCATGTCAAAGAGGCCTATTCAGCCTATTGTATGTGGACTCCTTTGCTTATTTCATGAGTGTGGATAGAGAGCTTGTGATATCTGAGTTGCAATGATGGTGGGATACCATGTGATCATAGATTCCACAACATTTGTAGTTGGATTGTAGGGATGGATCAGAATACACCGAGTTGTAAGGGAGTTGAGTCCACTAGGTTTGATTGTGGTTTAGACCACTTGGTTTGGATGTGGTTGCCACTTGATTGCGATTTAGACTACTTTATTTATCACTGAGTCCACTTTGATGTAGCCTCCTAAGCATGTTATTGGTTAAGACCAAACAAATGAAAGTATAGATACATTTATTTGTATAGGCCACATTATAGTAGTTCCATTTGCATGTGTGAAATTGATTGGGTAATGTATTGGACTTTTTTTAGCATGACATGGGTTGGTTAATTAAATAACAATGGTCTTGTGATATAACGAATTATAAATTTTGAACATTGAGTATCATTTAATGGATACTATAAATATGGTTACCTATGGATACGTAAATGGTCATTATAAATGATCATATATGAATATTATAGTAGCATTGTCATTGTGAATCCCATATGATGAAAGTTTTAAGGAAAAGCTAATATGAGTTATGACCAATAGAATATGAATGTTACTAGGATATGTTTATGTATATTGAATAGCAAACTTAACAAAATAACAAGAATCAAATAGCACTAGAAGTTTTGAGAATGAAAATTTTTGTAAGGAGGGGAGAATGTAACACCTGTGGTGCTGAAATTTGGGAAAATTTTTCACATTACAGTAAATTGAAAAATTGAGGTAATACACAGTATTTTATAAAAAATAATTGTTATGGAAGACTGAATGGAGTGACATGAACCCAAGTAATGATTTTGAGTAAAGTCAGGTATAAGACTTGAATGACCAACGTTGAATAATTATTATATATAATGCGATGTGTATGAGATATTGAATCAAAATTTTGAAATAATTTTGGAATTTTGAACTAAAAAGAACTCAATAAGCGAATTTGAGCAAAAGCATGTATTTGAGTTATATAAAGAACCTAAATTAGTCATTATGTATATTGTAATGTGTGTGAAACATTAGTTTGAGTTTTTAATATAAATTGTAATGAAAACGACATATGAAGTTACTTACGACAGAAAATTCAGTTAAAATGAACCGAATAGGTGATTTTTGATAATTGACCTCAAATGAGATGGAAAATAGCATAAATACATTTTGTTGCATGTATGTGATGAGTGGGGAATCTTGTTTTAATATTTGGATACATTTTAGAATAAAAATGGCATGTGAAGTCATTATAGCAGAAAAAATTTAGAGAAATTTGGTTAAAAATAATTGAATGAGTGATTTTTGGACATTGACTTCAAATAAAATGGTAAATAGCATAAAAAACTCTTATTTCATATATGTGATGTGTGAGAAGTGATCATTGGGAGATTTGAAGTGTTTTATATCAAATGGGGCTATGGATGATTTTTCATAAGTGTAAAAGCTGAATTTGGACAGATAATGGACTAATTTGTAAATATGTTCAATATAAAAGTTGTAGGTTACAAAATTATCTGTCCAATGGAAGAAAAAAACACTCAATTCTGATGTCATGTGAGAAAGTTTTGATTAAGATACGAAAGCTATTCCAAATGAATGAAAAATAACGAGATGAATGTGATGGGCCACTTCATAAAAACTTCACACATTTTTGGGATTTTCTAGAAAATTTTGTTAAAATAAAAGTTGCCCTTGAATTTATCTTTCCAATGCCTCAAAAATCATCTCAGTTTGACATGGTATAAAAAATTTATAATTAAAATACTATCACTATATTGGAGAGAAAGAGTTGTCGCGGCAAGGCTTCTCTCTATTGCAGTATGACTCCAAAAGATGACTTTTTTGGCATTTAGTGAGAGCTTGCCATGGCAAGGTCATTTTTTTTCCATGGCAAGGTCATTTTCTACCGTGGCGAGGTCCCAAAATTGCCCATTTTGGCCATCCAGCATGCCGTGGTAAGGCTTTTCCCTAGCGGGGCAAGAGTCCTCTGACATGCCGGAGCACCATAAAAACTCAACATTTTAGCCCCCAAACCTATTCTATTTCATTATTTTCCATTTTTCTTCTTCTCCCATGCCTCAAAATCATGCCCTAGACTTCTTTTAGCATGATTTGACCATGATTTCGCTAGGGAATTCATATTTTAAGTAAGAATCCATTGTTTTTTGAAGAAGATGATAAAGCCCAACTGTTGGATTCATGAATTGGGAAAAATGACACTATTTGGTGCAAATGGATGATGCTACTTGGAACTTTGGGCTTGTATTATCATCCATGAATGGAATTTATGCTAGGATTCTATGGTAAGAAAATTTTTCCCATTCGAATTTCTGTTTTCGATTAGCTAGGGTTTTATAAATTCTATGAATAGTGATTTTTTGAAGAAATTTCATAATGTATGTTATATAAATCATGGGGAAAATCATTTAACTATGCTTAATAATATGTTATAACTAATTTGAGCCTAAAAATTAGATTTTGAAGTTATTACAGTTTTTGTGAATAGAAACTTTTTAGGGAAAATGATGAATTTGATATGGAAATCATAGGGGAAATGGTTGTATGGGTTGATTATAGTGATTTGGACATAATAATCTATGGATTTGGCTTGCTTGGGTTTCTACCCAATCTATGAATATTGATTTTTTCCCAATTTAGTAGTTTTTAAGTAATAATTATGGGAGAAAAAGATTAAGACATAAACTAAATTATTTTGGGATTTGTTTGAGTTGTTTGGGAATGAAAAATCTGACTTTTGGACAAGAATCCAAAATGGGTTATAAAGGATTTTGACTTTAAAATGATTAAGTGACAAATTCGGTGAGTTAAGAACTTAAATAATTGGTTTATTATGATTAGTGAGGTTAATGGCACGATAATTATATTGTATAAAGATTTGGATTCTATATAATTAAATATAGAAATTAATTGAGATTCCCTATTGAGATATGGGTTTAGCCATAAATTATATTCATTGGTTTGGAAGAAAATAGTTTGAGCTACATTTGTAATGAATGAGATTTTACCCTATACAGGATGATTTGAGAAGATAAAAAGGCATAGAATTGAAGGAATGTTGGGAGCAAATAACCTGAGGTAAGTTGACATTTGTTTCCATTGAATGGCTAGGGATAATGTATATCCCATTTGTTTGAAATTCGGGCATGTATTTTTGAATTTGGGATAGTAGATATCCCGTATTTGTTTAAATTGATGTTGTTTGATTGTTAGGGATATTAAGTATCCCTTAGATTGGAATATTTGATATTTTGGATTGATATGGATGTCTAATATGTGGGATGGAGAAGATCCCTTTGTTGTATGTTTAATTTAAAGATTAGTTCAATATGAGCTTATTTGATTGGATGGAAAAAACATGAAATTCTTTATTTGATAATATTGATTATTTGATATGGATTGTGCTAATTGTGGATTAATTATTGTTTAATACATTTGTCTACTTACTGAGTTTCCTTGACTCACACCTTCTTATTTAATTTTTTAGCTGACAGGCCAGGTGAAGATTTCCCAAATGTGGATTGGGATAGTTGAGCAAGATTAAAGACTCTTTAATTATGGTATTTTGATTTGCGATTGGTTTGATAATTATATTGTATTTGAAGGATTCAAATGATGTATAATAAGATATAATAGCTTGTCTTAATAATTAATTATCAGTTTATTAGTGGATTTTAAGGAGGTAGATTGCCATCATGATTCTACATAAATCTTAAGCTGTGGAAATGTGGGTAAGTGTATGTGTTTTAGAATTTATATTGTGGCTATATTAATTTTGATAAATAATTGTACAAGTTAAACCCTACTAAATTAGGGGATACTTTGTCCTCTTTTTGAAGAAAATAGTTGAGTTGCAAAATGGAACTTGAGCGCCCTCACCCTAAAAGTGGGCAAATCGAGGTGAAATATAGTGCAAAATGATAAGTCATGCCTCGGAAGGCAGGGCATGACATTTTATTCATATAGTGATTTTGCATCTACCCTTTGTACAAATCTGCTTAACTAGAGGCATTCCCTTGTACAAGTTTCTTTCCATTTTTTTGGTTCAGCAAGTAGTGAGACTTGGTGTTGGTATAAGTTTGTCAATCAACTTTGAAACCAATAGTGTATAAGTTCACTAGTTAGCTTGGAAATCAACAGTGTATAAATTTGTTGGTTATCTTAGAAACCAACTAGTTGTAAGAGTTTGTTGATGAGCTTAGGTAAACCAACCATCGTTAGTTTAGAGAGTGGAGTAAATACCAAGTTTGGCCAAACCAATATAAAAATAATGACTGTTGTGTTCTATGTAACTCTATTACCATTTATTTTAGCACTTGATTATTATTTGGCTATAAATTTTTAAAAGCTCAATTCACCTCTCGCTCTTGAGCTAAGCATTGCAAGAGACCAACACTGGTTTCTCAAAAGCTTACTAGGAACTCAATTTAACACTTATAATATACAAGGAAATGCCTCTAACTAGTCTAAGATGTCCACCCAATTGAAGCTCAACTATAAAAGATGAAACCTGAAATACATTATAGTGATTCAAACTCCCTTGAAGATGGAAATGATGTGTTTTTGACATCTTTTTATCTTGGCAATACCATGGAGTGAATACACTTGGGAAACTTGAATAGGTTTCTTATGTTTGATTCTTGTTTGGCACTTGGAACCCACAAGCATTATTTTTCTCTTCAATGGATCTTCTATTTATATCTTCCAGGAAGGTTTTAGACTTTTTGGAAGAAGATCATTGCCATATAGCCATTGTAGTGCCACTTGGATTTTTGACCATTGAGCAATAGATGTAACTATAAGCAATTGTGCCAATTGGCAGTGCCTCAGGTGATATCGCAGGTAGCTACCCTATTGACTATGATAGTCCAGTGAGAATGCATCTGTTTGGATCTTCGCAGACGACTGGCATACCAACTATGCTCCTTTAGAACTTCTGAAATGCCTCTAAAGGTCAAAACACATCTTTTCATTTAGGAAATTTTAGCAAAACCATCATTAACTTCATGTCATCAACAAGTTTGAGCAATCATCAAAACCAAAACTATGGACTTAACATGTTGGTGCCTTACTAAAGTTAGCTTAAGAGGGGGGTGAATTAATATTTCAAAAACTTTGCCCAAATAAAAGTTCTTTATGCAAACAGAAGATGAAAAATTCAAACAACACAGAAGAAATATTATTTTTATAACACCTAGGGTGTTAATTTTAGATTAATTACTAATTTGATTATTGTTAAGACTATAAAGGCATGACAAGATATGGTGAAAAACCTAAAAATGTGATTGTTGCCACTTGTGTCCAACTTTTGACATAAAATTTGGATGATTTAGAAAACATGTTTAATGCAATAGTTGTATATCTTAAAATTATCTTCCTAATGAGTTCAGAATCACTTGATTTCAAGTTCATATGAGAAAGTTATATCTATAACAATGTATTGGTCTCCAAATTCAAAAGGTGTCAATTTGAGGCTCCATGACTCCAAATGAAAGCTGATTTAGAAAAATTAGTTAACATAGAAGTTATACCATTTGAAATTATCTATGTAATGGAATAATAATAACTTAATTTGGAGTTCATAAGAGAAAGTTATGACCAATGCACCAAAGATGCTCTTGATAGGTGGTAGGGCAGGCGGCTGTAGAATTGGCAGGAGGTTGGGGGCACGAGGCTGGGAAGGCAAGAGGCTAGGGGGCAAGAGGCTGCTGTATGGTAGTGGCCCAACTTTTTAAATCTAATTTCATTCTATTTTCACCCCGAGCCATTCTGTTTTCTCCTCCCTCTCGCCCTAGTCATGCCCTAGCCCCATTATGCCTATTTTCTTACTGTTTTAGCTAGGAAATCATCTTGTCTAGCTAGATAAACTAGTGATCTTTTGTTTGAACTTAATTTTCACCCATTTGATTAGTGGAAAAAAGAAAAAATATGAAAGAAAGATTTGATTTTCTCCAAATGTAAGGAACTTCATGGAGCTAGGAGCTTAGTCCTTCATTTGGGGAGGACGATTATGCTTGAAAGGGAAGGTAAGTTTGAATCCCAACTGAATTCCAAAATTTTAATTTTTAGGGTTTAAAAAATGGTGGATATTTGGAATGAAATTGATGTATATGCTTATAATTCATGGGGTAAATGAGTTAATGCAATGATTATCGTGATTTGGCATGAGAAATTATGAATTTTGCTAAGCTAGAGTTTTCTATGCATAGTGAAATTTGGGCATTTCCTGATTTCTATTGAATTAATAATAGAGTAAATGATTAATAACATGATTATGATGTTTTAGAACATCCCTGGAGTGATTTGGACTAGTAGAATCGAGTTTTGGGCTATACCTTAAGTAAGGGATTAAAGAGTAATTTTATATCTGGGCTATGTAAGCCACGAATTGATTAGATTAAAAGCTTAATTAAATTATTTATATGTTGTTTAAATGTTAATCATTTAAGATACTAGATAAATATGTTAAGTAAAGGGTTTCTGTTGATAATTGTGAAGAAACCCTAGTCTGATTAGTGTTTATCACACATTTAATGATCATGGTGTGAGATTGGTTATGAAAGAAATATTAATATGATGTATTGAGTAAATGATTACAAATGGTTAAGTGAATGATATTGTTACTCTATACCAGATGATTTGAGAAGGATGAAAAGGCATGGAGCTTGAGAGATATAGTTTGGAGCTAAAGGCCTAAGGTAAGTAGGCACCCCTTGTTCTGTATAAATGAATATATGGGGATAGCAATTATCCTGTTAGTTGTTTTCGTGTATATGTGTTTTGGATGAGATATTCAAGATATCCCTTGCTTGTTTAAGATAAATGTTTATCATATATGATGGAAGCATGAATGTTGAGGATAGCGAGTATCCCTGGGATTGAAATAAGGGGCATTGGGTTTATGATATGCATATGAGATTGTGGGGATAGAGAATATCCAATGTCTTTAAGCTTATTCTTGTATATGGATGTCTAAATAAAAAGGGATTAAGAATATCCCAGTGTTGTATATGAATGAGCACGTGTATGGTTGTTTCATGTATATATGTGGTTATGAATATGATATGCATACGATTATGCATGTTGGATTGATAGGGATAGTAAGTATCCTAAGTTGAGTATGCTTTTGTGATAATATGAATGATGGAATTAATAGGAAATAGTTTATATTCCCTTATTGAATTTAAAGTGATGTTTATATGGATAAAGGGGGATAGAGTTTATCCCATAAGTCTTGTTCTAGTTTGATAATCTATGAATTATATATGAATGGAATGGGAAGGAATTTTAGAGTTGTATGTGGTGCCCGAATAGCACAATTATGAGGTTATGCTTGTATGGCATAGTCAATGTGTGTGGTATCTACATGGCACCTAGTTCTATATGATGAGCCGTAATGGCTGAAAATGTGAGGTGCCTAGAGGGCACGTATATGGTAACTCTGAGGTTATCACATTTGTATTTCAGAGGGGCTTTACTAACTTCGATTATTAGCTCATGACTTTCGAAGTGCTTCAATTGACTTCAAAGGTTGTAAGCTTGTAACTCTGAAGTAATCTAATCACTCTAAAGTTATTTTCCTGTGTCTTAGAAGTGCTCCAATGGCTCCAAAAAGGTTGTCTTGGCTCTAAGACATTTTTGCTGATTCCGAAGCTTGTGACTTCATGACTTTGGAGATATTTCCCTCTTTGAAATGCTTCATTGGCTCTGAAGGGTTATCCTCTTATCTCCAAAGTGTTTGAGCAAACTCCATAAGGATGAAATTATAAACCTGAAGTTGACTCTAAAGTTTTCTAATGACTCTAAACTTTTGTTTTCTTCTTTTAAGTATATTTTTGAATTATATACTTAGTTTTCTTGAGCATTTACTTGGTTTCTTCCTTTAAGCATCATGAAGATTATTCTTAAGATTAGTTTGAAAATTATTTCTATAAAATACTTGAGAATAAGTTGTTAATACCTTAATATTTCACTCATCTTTACTCATCATCAAAACATGGTTGGTTAAGAATGTTTAAAACTATGCAAAAATAAAGATAATTTAAAGCGGCTAAATGCATGTTTGATGTTCAATGAAATTCTATTAACTTAGTGCAACTTCCCCTGAATGGTGCATTATATTTCATACATTCCACTCCATTTTCTCCTCCTTTTGTCAAAATTGAAAAGGTAGAAAGAAACAAAATGGATTTACATATCCTAACATGAAATGTTATAAACAAAATGGACTATAGACATAAGTAAGTTCTCTCAAAAAGTACATATTGTAAGAGAATACATCCAAAAAAAATGTACATCAAAGAGATACTAGTAGAGATATTTAAGAAAAAAAAAGAAAAATGTAGATGTAGTAGAATTAGTGGAATGGTTTGGGTTTTGTCTTATCAGTTTTAGGAAAGGATTCATTATGTGGGGGAAGAGGAGGCTTAGGTTGAGAGGATGATGGCTTAGGAGATGACTTGGGTCTTTTGGGTGGAGGAGGTGGAATGAAAAATGGATCTTTTGGAATTACAGATGGGGGTTCATGAGTGTAGGCAATGGGTCCATAGGTAGTTACATAGATAAAATCAATACGTTCTTGAAATGCTAGATCTAATAACTCAGGGAAGGATACAGGAGTGCCTTTTAAGAGTGCTTCTATGTTGGCATTCATTCTTGCAGTGTATTCTTGATAGGTCATGGTAATGTGAGAAGGAGAAGCCTTTTGTGTTCTTTTGGAGGTTGAATTCTTGGCTTTCTCCTAGGTTTAGAAGAGGATGGCAGAGATGAAGGTATAGAAGATGATGTTTTGGGTAGTGATTGGTTTTGGGATTATAGGAGGTTATTTTATGGTTTTAGCTTTAGTAGAAGGGCATGGAGTAGGTTCAAGTGAAGAGGATGGTTTGGAATAGATCTGCCTAATTCTATGTTGGATAGATGTATCAGAGAGCTGAGGATATGAAAAGGAAGATTATTAGCAATTGCTTGGAGATTAGCATTGGAGTAGAATGAAAATTCTTCCTCAGTAATAAGAAAGAGTTTATGATGACCTGAGGGAGATGGAAATGAACTTTTGGGTTTCCTTGACGTTGGGAGTGAGTGAAGAAGTTTCTCAGAGTATCTTTGAAGGATTGGCTCTTTATCAGAAATGTAAATTTTATGACACTTGGGAGTCAATGGTTGATCAGGAAGAAGTTGAATACTAAATAGAATGGTAGGATTTGTGAGTTCTGAGAATGACAATTCCTAAGAGATAGAATGAGAGATTGAGAAAGGAACATCTGAGCAATTTCACAATTGATTTCTGATCTGCTCCTAAACTCAGAATTTTTCATCTTGATTGGATTTGAGATAGAAATAAGAATGTTAGGATTATCATCAACTGGTTTTGGAGGAGATTTTGGAGGAGTTAGTGGAGGAGTTGGAGATCTTCTCCATTCTGGATGAATTGAAGGTGTATTCCATTCTGGAGGAATTTCTTCAATTCAAGTGGCGATCAATTCACCTATAAGAAAGTGATTCTTTCCAGTCTAGTCCAACATTCTATTGGCCCTAGGGGATGGAAATAAAATTTAGCAAGTGGTCCTATGAAATATTTTCCATATCTAGCAACAGCTCTATGGGGATTGGAAAGGTAATCTTTAGGCATGTTTGAAAATGCAATAGAGGAATGCTATGTTCGAGGAGAGGGAGAGGCAATTTCAGTAGGTTCACCATCAAGTTGAACAACTTCTAGAATTATTGGTGATGGGTGTGGAGTGTGTATGGACAAAGATATCATTATGATGGATGAGTTAGTTCTAAATGGAGAGAAGTGAGTTATAGGTGGAGAATGAGGAGGATAAGTTTGACTTCTAAATGACTCTACTAGTGATGTTAAAGAGTCAAGTCTTTGATTAATCTTATTAGCTCTTAAGATGATATATGACATGGAGTAGTGAAGTCTTTGATCAATCTTGTTAATTTGAAGAGCTAAAGTTGTCAAAAGATTTTCAATATTCTAAAGTCTAGTTTCTAGATATTGTTTAATGGGTTGAGTAGTGGGGATTGATGAAGTGGTTGGTGTGGATGATTGATGAGCAGATCTTATGGGAGAGGGAGATCTGATGGGTGTGAAGCATGTAATGGCGGCTTGCTATTGCTGTTTCATGCTTTTCTCTCAAAATTTCTTCTGACTCCTCTATTCTAACAAATCATTCTACTTCTTTGGGAGTCTCTCTTGTTTCCTGTTCCAATGTCTCTTCTCTTGCGGTTCTTTCTTCTTCTTCTTGCTTTAGTCTGGATCTTTTTAGTTGATCTACTTTTCTTAGTTTTTCATCGATCTAGCCTTGTGGGGTTTGCTTGAAACCTATTCTCTTCAGAGTCTTCTCATCAATTGCTTCTGAGTTTCTTAGATGTTCTCCATGTTCCTCAGATAGATATACTCCTGCTTCCCTTATTAGCTTAGTCAATTCAATTCCATAGGGAAGAGGGAATCTAGAGGTGCTCTTAACTAAATAAATATGATTTGACATTATTTTTGCCAGATCCACTTTCTTTCTATTCTTGAGAACCTACAATATTCTTCCATCTTTTTCTGATACATCTCCTATTGCTCCCTTTCTTGGATACACATTATTTATCACATTCATGTAAGCTTAGATGACTAGAGTGAAGATAATTTTCTATTTCATCTATTTTTGCTCTTGCCAAATCTGAAAACAATTGTTGTCTAGTAGACCACTCTAGTTCAGCTTCTACCAAAGGAAGATTAAAACATCTTCTCAAGTTTTCTATGGATACATCAATTTCCACTCCTCTTATCCATGACCTTTCTATTCTAAGGTTAAGATTGCAGATTAGGGATCTCACGAGTCTTAGATAGAAGTGGTCTTTGTAGCTTACATACTCCATCCATCCTTGGTATCTAAACTATTCACATACTTCTAGCCTCATTCCACTGTTTTTGAAGACATCAAATCTAAAAACCCTTCCTTTTATAATTTCTCTATCATAATATCTCTCCATGTACCTAAAGTAGTCAGACTCAATATTGAGAAAAGTTACCTCAAGTGTGTTGATTTCATGTCTGACTCTTTTGGTGGTTCTTTACTCTGGGTACTCTTCTCTCTCTCTCTCTTTCTCTTGCTATCTGCAGACTTGGTAGTTCCTTTTGTTCTTGCTGTTATAGTAGAAGAGGGTTAGGATTCGGATGCGATGATGGTTTCTACACTGAGATGGGAAATGTTGATGGAGAAGATGCGATGGGAGTATTGCTTGAACTATGAAGTTTGAATCAAGTAGGAAGACGAAGGTTTTCTCTGAAATGGGGCTTTTGGATGATTGAAGACAAGGGGTTTTAGGTTTTTGGAGGTCTTCAAATATTTAAATAGGGTTCAGGGTTTCAATTTCTCCTAAGGGTTTCAATTTCTCCTAAACATTAAGCAATGCATTTTTCAGAGGATCCAAAATGAATATGTGCGATCTTCAGAGGCAATAGATCAGTTAGTGTTTTGCTTCGGTGACTCCAAAGCTTTGCTATTGAGGTAACATAGCCCATTGGTGGCTATAAAATGGTATGTATGGTTTTCAGAAGTACCAAAATAGAAAAAAAAATTATCTTCAAAGGTTTCGAGATTTTATTTCGAAGGTGTGGTTAATCTTCATAGGTGTCTTAGTCAATCATTAGAGGGTCCGAAGGATGTTTCGGAGGGTCTGAAAGGTTGCAATTTTTTTATTTGTTCTTTTGAGCATTTTTCAATGGAGTAATCAGTAAGGAACATATATTTCATCATATAGATGTTCTATTAATTTCAAGTTAAGCATTTGGATCTAAAATACCTAGTTCTCTTCTTAACTTACTAAATCTATCTTCTGGAAGAGGTTTAATAAAGATGTCTGTTGGTTGATTTTCAGTTGGTAGAAATTCTAGACAAATGTTATGATTTTGAACATGATATCTAATAAAATGATGCCTAATTTCTATATGATTTATTTTGAAATGTAAAACTAGATTCTTGGTTAGACTTGTGACACTTGTGTTATCACATCTTATAGGTATATCAACAAAGTTAAGGCCAAAATAACTTAATTATTGTTTCATCGAAAGGATCTGACCACAGCAACTGTCAACTATTACATATTCTACTTTACCAGTTGGTAATGCAATAGATGTCTATTTCTTGAAAAATCATAATATGATCATGCTTCCTAGAAACTGACAAAATCCTAAGGTAGTCTTTCTATCTACTTTATATCTAGCAAATTTTACATCTGAGTACCCTACCAAATTAAAATAAGAACCTTTAGGATACCACAAACTGAGGCTTGGTGTGTCTAATAGGTATTTAAAGGTTCTCTTTATAGTAATTAGGTGTGACTCTTTGGGATCTAACTAAAATTTAGCACACATGCAGACATTAAACATTATATTTGGTCTACTTGCAGTCAAATATAATAATGATCCTATCATGCTTCTATAAAGTTTCTGACACATAGATTTCCTCTTCCATCTTTGTCCATCTTTGTCCATCTTTATTGAAGTGCTTAGTAGCGTTTCATACCTTTTTCTATCTTAAATGTTGAACTTCTTTAGCAATTATTTTATGTATTTGACTTGTTTAATGAAAATTCCTTCTTTTATTTGCTTGATGTGTAGTCCCAAGAAGAAGTCGAGTTCACCCATCAAGCTCATTTCAAATTCTCCTTTCATTGTCTTGAAAAACTCTTGGCAAAGGTCTTCATTAGTTGCACCAAATACTATATTATCAACATAAATTTGAACTATATGTATATCTTTCTTTGCATGCTTAATAAAGAGAGTAGTATGTACTTTACCCCTTGAAAAACCTTTTTCAATCAGAAATTTGCTGAGTCGTTCATACTAAGCTCTAGGAGCCTGTTTCAGACCGTAAAGGGCTTTCTTGAGTTTGATGAAATGATTTGTAAAATGAGGATCTTCAAACCTAGGGGGTTGTTCCACATATACCTCTTCATTAATGAAACCAATTAAGAATGCACTTTTTACATCAATTTAATATAGCTTGGCAGTCATATATGATGCAAACGCAAGAAATACTCTAATGGCTTCAATCCTTGCAATAGGGGCATATGAATTTTCAAAGTTAATACCTTCTTTTTGACAATACCCCCTTGTAACTAATCTTGCCTTATTTCTTACCCCAATTCCTAATTCATCTAGTTTGTTCCTAAAGACCCATTTTGTTCCTATAACAGATTGATGGTTTGGTCTTTGAACAATAGTCCACACATCGTTTCTTTTAGATTGATCTAATTCTTCTTGTATAACTAAAATTCAGTTCTCATCTTCTAATGCTTGGTCTATGCAAGTTGGTTCTAATTAAGAAATGAAAGCAAATTTGTCACATATTTGGTGATAAGATGATCTAGTTCTAACTTTATTGAACACATCAACAATTATCTATTTTCATGATGAGCATGCTTAAACCTCCAATCTTTGGGAAGAGATGAGTTACCTTCCTTATTTGCCTTTGTTATGGATGTTTAGCTTCATCCATTGTTGTCTCTGATAGTGGAGCTTCTACTTGGTTGTCTTCTAATCTTAGTTTTTCCATACTTGTTAGAAGATTTTTTGTCTCATCATCAAAATCATTATTTTTTCATGGAATTCGTATGTTCATCAAATTTGACATGGTTGGATTCCTCTATAATTTTAAGTTTTAGGTTTTACACTCTAAATGCCTTGCTAATAATGGAATAACCTAGAAATATTCTTTGATTAGATCTATAATTAAATTTTTTAAAATTTTTTTGCCATTATTAAGAATAAAGCATTTATAACCAAAAGTATTAAAATAAGAAATATTTATTTTCTTGCCATAGTATAATTTAAATGGAGTTTAGTTGAGTATGGATCTTGCAAAGATTCTATTAATAATATAACATGTAGTGTTCGGTGCTTCAGCCTAAAAATCTATGGCAGATTGTATTCACTCAACATTGTTCTTATCATTTCTTGCAAGGATATGTTCTTCCTTTCTACTTCTCTATTTTGTTTAGGGGTTCTTGGTGTAGAGAAAGTTTGAAGAATTCCATTATTTTCATGGAAATTAGTGAATCTATGATTTTTAAACTCTCCACCATGATTACTCCTTATGGCAACAATATGAGAGCTTTGTTCATTCTGTACACTTTTGGTAAATATTTTAAAGAATGAAAAAGCTTCATCTTTAGATGCTAGAAGCATTACCTAGGTAAATCTATTATAGTCATCCACAATGACATATGCAAAATGTTTTCCTCTAAGACTTCTAGTTTTTGTTGGTCTAACTAAATCCATATATAGCAATTAAAGAGGTTCTGTTATGTATACTTCCTTATTTGACTTAAATGATTCTTTTACTTACTTAGCCTTCATGTAAGCATCACACGACTGATTGTCAAACTTGAGTTTTAGTAAGCCAACAACAAGATCTTTATTGTTTAATATTTCAATCAGATTTTTGTTGGCATGTCTTAGCCTTCTATGTCACAGTATGGGTTCATTGTCATTCACAGCAAGACACTTAGCTTGATTTCAGAATGATCAATCAAACACAACTTTGTAGCCTTAGGTCACAAAACTTACTTATGCTAGGAAGATAGTGTTTCAATCCTTCTACTAGAAGTACATCTAAAATTGTAGTAGATAGTGGTTGACTAACCTTACTGATCCTAACTACTCTACCTTTACCATTATCACCAAAGGTAATTGTTCCTCTAGATTTCATTCTCAACTCTACAAATAGTTCCGTATTCCCTGTCATGTGCCTTGAGCAACCACTATCAATATACCATGTGCTACTCTTTGTGGCTCCCAAGCACACCTGCATGGATAAAGTTAAGTCTTAACTTTTGGTACCCATTTGGGAATGGGTCAGGTATGTTAGTTGCAGATAGTGTTAGTACCCATTATTTCTTGGGCATTAATGTTTTGACTAAAGGAGATTGGATTACGCTTAGTATATTTGCAACTGTCTTTGGAATCCAAATCATAGTTTGCTTAGGCTTGAATTTCTGTATTACTACTATCCACCTCTCTTCTTTGGTTTCATTCTTCATAAGGTGGAAGTCAATGTCTTTTTTAGAGTATTATTCTTAGCTATTACTTGCTCAGGTATGCTATTGGTGTTGTGGTTACTCTTGAGCTTAGAATTTTCTTCCTTCATTTTGGAGCATTCATTTGTAATTCTTTTGAGCACCTATTTAGTTTCTTTATACTTCTCTTTAAGAATCATGAAATTTGAATATAGTTCCTTTAACCTTTCTTCAAGATTTGGAATTTCAGCATTAGAATTTATCTATTGTTCATGGCTTACCATTAAGCTGATTCCTATATGAAGTTCATCTTGCATACTTCTATTTGGAGAGATTTGGCTGATTTGAGCTTCATGATCTTCTTCTTCTTCACTTTCATTTTCATTTATTTTGTTCTCTAGCATCTCCTATGCTGCTAGAGCTTTCTTTTACTTCTGAAATTTTCTACTTGTTCTTTTGTTGTTGTTGTTATTGTCGCTATTATTCTTTCTATCAAAGCATGAGTTGTACCTCTTCTTTTGTTGATCATTTTATCTCTTATCTAGTTTTGGATAGTCAAACTTCATGTTGCAAGGTTTTCCACAATTGTAACAAGTGGGTATTTCTTTCTTTCTGTCCTTTCTTCCAAAGTTATTCCTTAAACTATTTCCAAACTTTTCTTCTTTGACATGGATTTGAATCTTCTTGTAATCATTACCACATCCTTGTCTTCATCTCCACTTGTGGATGCATCAGTTTGGGATTCATCATTTTCTAAATCAACTTTAAGAGCAATTGTTGCTTTACTCTTAGGTTCTGATATATTTTTCTGCTTCATCAATACCTCATGCATCATAAGAGAACCCATGGGCTCTTCTAGGCTCTTAGATAGCTTTCACTTTGGGCATCCATTATTTTGACAAGGATCTCAGAATTTTCTTCACCATCTTAGGCTTTGCAAACTTTCCTCCTAAATTCTTTAGTCCATTGGTTATCTTTTGAAATCTCCCAAATATGTCTAAGATTGACTCTATCTCCTTCATGTTGAATGCTTTGTATTCCTGCACAAGGAGATTTATCTTAGTTTCTCTTACTTGTTTTGTGCCTTCGTGTGTAACCTCTAGTTTTTCCCAAATTTCCTTTGTTGTATCACAAGAGGATATCTTGTCAAACTCAAAGGATGTAAGAGCGCTATAAAGGCAGTTCTTTACCTTGGCATCTTTTTCAGCTACTAGAATGTCCTCAGCAGTGTATTTATCTTCAGTATTTAGGACAATCATTCCATCTTTGATGATTTTCCATAGCTAATAGTGTAAGGCAATCAATAATTTTTTTCATTCTCATCTTCCAGTATCCATAATTTGTACCATCCAATAGTGGAGATCTGAAAGTAGATTGACCTTTAGCAGAAGTGTTGTGGAAATAACTGGTCATAGAGATCTCTTCACAATTTATATGAATGGAATAGTAAGGTATAACAAGTAAAGGTTGCTATGATACAAATTTTTAGTCCTATTCAGATGGTGACTCAAGAGGGATGTGAATTTAGTCTTTAAAATTTTCAACTGGATGATGATTATAGTGAAAAGATAGAGATGAAACTAATAGCATAATGCACTTAGACTGACATTTTTATAGTGGTCAACCCTTCACTTGGGTTCCTACTCTGCTTCAATGAGTTAACCTTTTTTGCTAAACTCAAGTTTTACTAATACCTTCTTTTATCAATAACCTCGTAATCAAACAAATACACTTATTGGTTTTCAAGCTCACCAACTAACTTATACAAATACTAAGTGAGTATTCTACTTGCTTTCACTATATAGAGGCAAGTCCTTAACTTATAGAAATATGCATAAATAAATGTGTATAAGTATAAATGCCTCTAGGAGACTAATTTTGTATGAAGTTCAGAAGCAATAAACACAATTAATATAATAGTATAGCAATAAGATTCAATCTCTAGAGGTAGTTGAATGAATGACTTGAATACTTCTTTGAATGAGTTGGAGTAGAGTTGAAATTGTAGAAGAAAACTTTAAAACCTTAGTAAATGCTCTCTCTTTTTGTCTTTCGAGTGTTCTATATCTTTTCATTCTTACTTAACATTTTTTATATTGAAACTTCTGACTTTCTTTGTTGTAGTAGTCAAGAATCATTTAATGCAAAGAAATGTTCAAATTATGACCATTGTACTTTTCAGTGTGGTTTCAAAGTCTATGATTTAGTGTCAGATCCTCTGAGTTTTAAGTGGTAGGGATTTTTTCACATAGCTCACACATCGTCATCTCTTTGGATGCTCCAAAGATATGTTTTGAAGGCTCCGAAGTGGCATGACAGTAGTGGCTAGCATCGGGATCGTAGGAATTGACTTCAAATTTCCTCTTTGCCTCCGAAGTACTTATTCTGTGACTTTGAAGGAACAAACTCCAAATATTGAAGTGATTCTCTATCTCTGAAGTATTTCTCTTGGCTTCGAAGTGCTTATCTTTTGACTTTGACGAGTCATATTCCCTGAAGAGTATCTTGTTAACTTTGAAGGCTCTGGATGTTATCTCCAAAGCACCTTGTCTTAACTTTGAAGTAACGTTGCTGACTCTGAGGTTATCACATTTGTATTTCAGAGCGGCTTTAATGACTTTGAAGGTTATTAGCATGTGACTTTCAAAGTTCTTCAACTGACTTTGAAGGTTGTAAGCTTGTAACTCTGGAGTAATTTAATCACTCTAAAGTTATTTTCCTATGTCTCAGAAGAGCTCCAATGGCTCCAAAAAGTTTGTCTTAGCTCTGATATATTTTTGTTGATTCCAAAGCTTGTTATTTAATGACTTCAAAGATATTTCCACCTTTTCCTTAAATGCTTCATTAGCTCTAAAGGGTTATCCTCTTGTTTTCAAAGTGCTTGAGCAAACTCCCAAGGGATGAAATTAAAAACCTGAAGTTGACTTTGAAGTTTTCTTAATGACTCTAAAATTTTTTTCTTGCTTTAAGTATATTTTTGAATTATATACTTAGTTTTCTTGAGCATTTACTTGGTTTCTTCCTTTAAGCATCATGAAGATTATTCTCAAGATTAGTTTGAAAAAGATTTCTGCAAAATACTTGAGAATAAGTTGTTATTACCTTAATATTTCACTCATGCCTTTGCTTATCATCAAAATATGGTTAGTTAAGAATGTTCATCATCAAAATCAAGCTAGTTTAACACTCTTCTTATGTAAGAGGCATTTATTATTATAAATTTTTCATTGATGCAAGCAAGGGGCTTGCTAACTGTGTATAAGTTTGTTACTTAGCTTTAGAAACTAACAGGGATAAGTTTATTGGTGAGCTTTTGGAAAACCAATTTGTGTAAGAGTTCATTGGTGAGCTCAAAAAAACAAATTGGTAATTAGTGGAACCTTATAAGTGAAGCTAACTTAGAGAGAGGAGTAGTTGTCGTGTTATGGGCCAAACCTCTATAAAATATTTGTGTGCTTTGTGCTGCGTAATTAATTACCTAATTATTACAATACTTTGGTTTTATATTGACCAAGATTTTAAAAGCTCAATTCATACCCCTCCTTGAGATACCTTAGGACAGGACCAACAATTGGTATCAAAGCAGGCTTCAATAGTTAACCTTGATTACTATTTATTTTGACTACCAGACCCCCATTTTTTTATGGCACCAACTACGGGTGCCATAAGAAAATGAAAAGACTATCATGAACATAGAAGACATTGTATTAGAAGAGAGAGATGGTAAAGCTAAGAATAGCCTCTACTATGCACTATCACCTTCTAAGTTTGAAAAGATTTTTTGCTTGTGGCTAAGTAAAAGAAATTTGGGATAAGCTTAAAGTTACACATAAAGGTACTAATCAGGTCAAGTAAACCAAAATTAATATACTTTTGTAGGAATATGAAGCCTTCCATATGCAAAATAATGAAACTATATCAAAAATATTTGGAAGATTTCAAAAGATCACCAATGGGTTAAGCGGTCTCGGTGAAAAATATGAAGAACCCAAAATGGTAAAAAAGATTCTAAGATCTTTGCCAAGACAGTGGATGGAAAAAGTCATAGCTATCCAGGAAGCAAGAGATGTGGACAAGATGAAAGCTGAAGAGTTAATAGGTTCACTTATGACTCATGAAGTTCTAATGATGCAGAAAGCTCCAGAAGAACCAAAAAGAAAGAGATCAATAGCACTGAGAGCTGAATCAGAAGATGACCAATAAAATGAAACACAACAAGTGACGCTAAAAATGATGATGGCATGGCGATGTTAAATAGAAGATTCAGAACCATATTTAGAAGAAAGATTGGAAGTAATTTTAGAAATTTCAAAAAGAAAGACAAAAGAAAAGATGCTCCTACATGCTATTATTGTGGCAAAACTGGCCACATGAGTTATGACTACCAAGAACTTCATAAGAGACAAGGGGAACAATAGAGCAAAAGTTACAACTTAATTTTTGAAAAGAAAAATAGAAACAACTATAAACAAAAGAAAGCACTTATAACATGCAAAATGATCCAAAATATACTACATGAAAGTGCAAGAGACAGCGAAGGCGAACATGAAGCAAAATTTAGCAGTTTGTCACCTACAAAAGGAGATCAAGGAGTGTATCACACTGGAATTAGTTTCATGGCCATCCATGAAGATGAAGTAACTTCTGAACTTGAATCACAAAGTCCTCTTGATGAATTAGAAAGTGTGTGTGTGTGTATGTATATATATATATATAGATTTCAAGGCTTTGAAATCTAAATACAAGGAGACAAAGAAGGAGCTATTAAAAGTAACAAATGAATGTTCCAAGTTGAAAGATAAGGACTGCAAGCTCAAGAATGATCAATGCACCATTAAAAAACTTGAGCAGGTTAAGGCAGAAAATAATGCCCTAAGATAGACCTTAACCACCACCTTGTTTAAAATGAAACCAAAACCTAAAGGTGGTCAATGCCACAAGAAATGAACTACAATTTTGGAAGAAAATAAAGGACCAAAAAATCATGGTTTGGATTCTTAAGACAATTAGAAAAGTAATAAATGCAATACAATCTCCTAAAATTAGAATAAAGGCACCTAGAGAACAAAGGGTAGCAAAATTTAATGCCACTAACCCACCTGGACCCATTCCCAAATGGGTATCAAAGATTAAAATTTTACCTTGTCATCGTAGGTATGTTTGAGAGCCACAAGAAGTGGTACATTGATAGTAGTTTCTCAAGACACATGAGAGGAGAGAAGGAGCTTTTCACTAAATTAAAAGAAATATATGGTGGAACAGTAACCTATAGAGATAATGGGAAAGCTAGAGTGATTAGGATTGGTAAGGTCGAACAACCACATTCTACTACTATTTTAGATGCACTTCTAATTAAGGGACTAAAGCATAATTTTCTAAGTGTCAGTCAGTTTTGTGACAATGGTTACAAGATTGCGTTTGAATCTCACATTTGTTTAGTCCTAGATCAGAATGACTCAATTGTAATTCTAGGCAAAAGGCATAGAAATGTATATATAAAAGACTTACTTGATATCAAAGCTAAATGTCTAATTAGTCACGATGAATCCTTATTGTGGCATAGAAGTCTAGGATATGCTAACAAGGATATGATAGAAAGACTATACAAAAAAGATCATGCAATTGGCTTACCCAAACTAAAATTTAACAAAGGACAATTGTGTAGTGCATGTCTAAAAGGAAAGCTTGTGTAACTTTTAAGGCATTGAAATATGGGGAATGTTGTGAAATATTGCTGAGGTTAGGATGAATGTGAACTGATTGGAAATTTTGAAATTTATAAAGCCATTATTTAAGTGTAAGTGTGGAACGATCATGGTGGAAGTTGGATATACATGTGAATGGGGAAACCAATATGTGATTTGATCTAGCTATTTGGGAATATAAAGATATGCATTTTTATCATTGTGATGTGGGAAAATAATGGTAAATGAAAAGGAAAAAGTAAATATAAAAAAATGAAGAAAACAGGGTGAATAGGGTGTCCAGCAAGGTGAGTGCCACGACATGTGGACAATCACCATGACATTAGGCGGAGGAGAGGTGAGCAATGTGGCATTTGAGCAAAAGCTATATCATTTCGTGTCCAGCAGGCAAGTGTCGGGACATATGTTTGTCAGTAATGCACTTGACCACCGTAAAAATTGATTTCTAAGGCCTTCTTTAGCTCATTTTGTTTTATTTTCTCCCTCCTTCCTCTTCTACTCTAGTTTCCACTTCCCAACCCTTTAAACCCATCATCCTAAACTTGATTTCTAATTGATTTTAGCTCAAAATCTTCTAGATTGAGTGAGAAATCATGAGTTTATGGATTGAAAATCAATCTTCTTGCTGTTTGGGCTTGTTCTTTAGGCCAAAAATCCTAGTGGGTGTGATCTATGGTAGAAACTTGAAGATTTTGGGATGGATTCATGCTTTGGAATGGAAGTCATGCTTGGATTTCATGGTAAGGTTATTTTCCCCAATCGATTTCTTATTTTTCTTTGCTAGGGTTTTGTAGATTCCATGAACAATGACTTTTCGGGAGATTTTATATAGAATTGATGTAGGAATCATGGGGGAAATGATTTATGGATTGATTATGGTGATTTAGGCATGAGAAATCACAAATTTTGGTTTGTTAAGGTTTCAACGCATTTGTGTACAATAATATTGGAGTAGAAATGATGAAACGTTGTTGTGGAATTCATGGGAAAATGGATTAATTATGTGATTTTAATGTTGTTACAATAGTTTAGACTTGAAAATATGATTTTTGATTTACCCCTATTGTGAACAATAACCTACGTGAATAATAATTAGGGGTTTTGTGTAAAAATATGATTATGCACTAATTTAATTGAATTAGAAGCTTGATTAGCATGTTGTTAAAGTAAAATTGATGTTGATTATGCTATAGGTTCATTGTATGTAGCTAGGAGTGAAATCCCTTAATCCATGCTGATTGAGAAACTTACAACTAAGTGATGTTCACAAAGTGTTTGATGAAATGAATTAAAGGGAAAGCATGTGTGATTGATTAATCTTATTGTGACATGAATTGGGCATGAATAAAACATGAAAATAGTGTATTCAAATGCATG
>JAYJMB010077125.1:0-22659 GCA_036873735.1 Pouteria campechiana
AGGGTTTTCTCCATTGTGGAGATGTAATTAGGACCACTTATGGTCTGGGATGTGAACATACAATTTTTCTGATGTACGCAGCAAATGTAATCAATTGAGGAAAAATCAATAAAAATGGAAAATCCTTTGGTTCATTCCGAAGGCGACCAATTTCGGTCACGTCGTTCCATTTGCATTTATTTCATCCTCATTCTCCTTGTCCCTCGATCAAACATTCGCCTAAACTAATTTCAAATTTTCTAGTTGTTAGGGTTTTATATGATGAAAATGTAATCTGTATGGGGCTTTTTGGTGTGGATTGATTGGGAAATTATTGGGGGAAATGATATTGAGGGTTAATCAATATTTTAATGGTGATTTGGGTGTGATTTATCTACTTATGTTGTTGTCCACGAAATGGACAGCAACATACATGGATATTGGTTGAGATAAGCATGATTGGAGGTTGGTCAGAATATTAAATGAATTTAAAGTTTAATGGATTAATTATTTTTCTTAATTGCTGTTAATTATGTTCAGTTATAAATGTGTAATGATGGAAATGCATTTTATACACTATATGTTGCTAAAAAATGCAAGTTAAATCATGCAGGTAACATGTTTGATAAAATGACCCAAAGAGAGGCCATGTAGCTATGAATAATGAATTAGGGCAGCTAGTTTGATTTATTTCAGAGATAACTAACTTGCTTATGGTGTAATTCTAAGGATAATTCAGTTAGAAACATATTGTAGGGTGAAAATCTCAATGGAAATGCATCTTGAAAATCACCCAAAAAATAGGCAGCTATTTGGACAGTTTATACACTTGGAAATTTGGTTTATTTGACTTCAATTAAGTGAGTAAAATATAAATGTAAATAGCTAGTGAAATGCCTTTGAAAATGTAATGGATATTATTTTGGAAAGATGGTTTATAGTTCACTAATTGGTAATTTGGAAAGAGGACAACAAGCTGAAATTTTATCATCAATTAAATTGCATTTATAAAGAGTGTATAAGAGTTGTTTTGTGTTTATTAAACTTGCCTAATGGTGGAAATGAGGAAGGTGATGTTTAGGGATGATAATTAGATCATGAGTAGAGGATTCAAATAAAGGAAACAACTAGAAATATGACTTGGGTGAAATTTCACCTAGTAGTAGTTTATGGAATTGAGTTGGATTTCCATTTGACATATGTAAATTGAATAGTGGTGTATGTGACATGTTAGGATTATTGAACCAGTGATGAAGCTAAGTTATGAACTTGAAGGATGGTGAAATGAACATTTCTTAAGGTAGGTAGGCTACCTTCTTTGTTTGTTGAATGCATGAATGAGGATATAGAATATCCAATTGTTTGAAATCCGGGTATGTATGTTTTGTTTTGGGGATTGTGGATATCCCTTGCTAATCTAAAGAATGAAATATATAATGTTTTGTAATTATTGAATATTAGGGATATATGTTATCCCTTATTCTAGGCATAAAGACATTATTTTTATGTAGGAATGCTTAAATGCGAGGGATAGAGAATATCCCTAGATTGAAATAGTGGATAATTATGATCTAAGGTAATTATATTGTGTAGCAAGGATAATAAATATCCCAGTCTAGAATTCTTTTGAATGTGTAAATGTATTTTGGGGTATAGAGGATATCCCAGGCTGATATACTAAATGATATGTATCATACCATTTTATATAAATGTGTGTATTAATGGAATGATGAACATTCTATGGTAAAGTATAATTATATATGGTGTGCTTGAATGACATAATTTAATATTTTATGCTTGTTTAACATGGTGTTGATATAAGGTGCCTACATGGCACGATATCTAACTTCTGTTATTATACACTGGAAAGGCGTAGGGCGTGCATGAAAAGAATGAGAATTTGAGCCTCATGATATGATTATTTTGTGTTGTTCATCTCAGGATGAGATGATAATGTATTGTATTTATGATGATGAATGAAAATAGGAATATACTATTGTTTATACATATTCTAGGTTGGAATATATTATGTTAATTAATTATTTTCTGTTATTTATGCCTACTTACTGAGTTACCCGGACTCACCCTTTCTTATTCTATTTTTTTAGCTGACAGGATAGGTAAAGAATCCCAATTGTGGATTGGGACTATTAATCTAGACTTAAAAATATTTTAATTATGAAATGGTAAATTGGGATTGAAATACCTTCATGTTATATCTTTGTAAATTTCAAGTTTAATTAAATTTCTATAATAAGATTAGAATGATGTATATTGTATAGCATGGGCATGTCATAGTGATATAATTGTAATTATAGTTGTGTGATTGCTATCATGGCTCTGTTCTGATCTTGGGTGAAGCTGTGAGTATGGGTCTGGTGTTTGGTCTTAAAATATAATTATTAGTTTACATTGTAGAATTATTAATTGTATGTGATATCACACATGTATATCAGGTGCAAATGTCTTATATTTTAGGGGAGACTATTGAATTTTTGGTCAGATTCTTCTCTAGAATATAAGATGCTAGCGTTCCACATTAGCCACAAGGTGGCATGGTTAAAATGCATAAGGTGGGGATGTGGGGCATTACAGTTGGTATTAGATCTGACTCCTAACAGTCTATAGGGGTATGTGCCATGAGGACAAGGCAGCCTTGAGGAGGGGTGAATACGATATCCCACATCGCTTGGGTGAGGGAGGGAGTCCTGGCTAAATATGTGAGGCTTGGTTGCAAAGGTATCACTCATTTTGGGTGGGTGAAGGATGGGCCCGGAGTAGTTGGTGAGGCTCCTGCTAAGAATGCACTGTGCTCTAGAAGGCACAAATCCATAAGTCCGGTGAGGTTCCTAGTAAGGATGCATTGGGTAAAGTGGACAATATGTGCTAGAGTGCCGGGTCATTACAAAGACCAACATGTATTTGATCAGGTTGATCAAGGTGTTAGTGGAACCTAAGTTTAGTAGAGGAAATTGACTCAAAGAAGTAGAGCAGGAACCCAGGAAGGGTAGAACCACTATAAAATTTTTGTGTTGTGTATTGTGCAATCTGTTCTATTTATTCATTCAGCACTTTGATCATTTGATTTGGCCAAAAGTTTTAGAAGCTCAATTCACACCCCCCCCCCCCCCCCTCTTGAGCTACCATTGTGTAAGTGTGTAAGGGACCAACAAGTGGTATCAGAGCAGGCTTCAGTAGTTAAAAGTTTGATTACCAATATATTAACTTGTGAAGAGATTTAAATGGTCGATATATTCCATAATACATCTGTTGAAGGACAATCCACTTCCATACCTCCTTTATTTGATGGAACCAATTCTGGGTATTGAAAAATGAGAATGCAAAATTTCTTGACTACCACTGATTACTAGTTGTGGCTTGTATTGAAAAATGGAAAGAATGTCACTAACACTAAAAATAAATACACTCCAAAAGATATAAAAGTAGTACAACATGATGCTAAGGTAAAGAACTGCCTCTATTGTGAACTAACTTTTTCTGAGTTTGAAAAGATTTCTGCATGTGATTCTGCTAAGGAAATTTGGGACAAACTTAAGGTAGCACATGAAGGTACAAATTAGGTAAAAGGAACTAAAATAAATCTTCTAGTGTAGGAATATAAAGCCTTCTCTATGAAGGAATCAGAAAATATTTCTGAAATATTTGAAAGATTTCAAAAAATCACCAATAGCTTAAAGAACTTAGTAGAAAAATACGAAGAGTCCAAGCTAGTAAAGAAAATCTTGAGATCTCTACCTAGACACTGGATGCCTAAAGTGACTGATATACAGGAAACAAAAGATCTAACAAAGGTGACAGTAGAAGATTTTATGGGATCACTCATGAACCATGAAGTCCTCATGAAACAAAAAGCTCCAGATGAAGTCAAAGGCAATAGCTTTACAAGCAAAATAAGAAAATGAAGAATCTTCAGAAGAAGCCTCAACTAGTGAAGATGATGAGGATATGGCAATGATAACCAGAAGATTAAAAATATGCTCAAGAAGAAAAGATTTGGAAACAATTCCAAGAACTTGAAAAGTAAAGACAAGAAAAAGGAAGTTCCAATTAGTTATAATTGTAGCAAGCCTAGGCATATAAAATTTGACTGTCTAGGACCAGATAAAAAGTAAGGAGATAAGATAAAAATGTATAACTCTTACTTTGACAAAAAAATATTTCTAATAGCAGAATATTTGGAAAGAAGAAGAAAGCTATGATTGCATGGGAAATGTTAGAAAACATGATGCAAGAAAGCTTGAGTGAAGAAGAAGAAGAAAATGAAACTCAATTTAGCTCACTCATTCTAAAGAAAAAGATCAGGAAGAGCATCATATAAGAATAGTAATTATGGCCATCCACAATGATGAAGTAAATTCAATACCTAAAATTTATGATATTGAGGAATTACTAAAAGAACTGTATTCATATTAGAAAATATTAAAAGTTAAACACAAGAAAACTAAAAGAGAACTTCAAAGAACAGTTGATGAATGCTCCAAATTAAGATAAGAAAATATATTGCATAAAATTGATCAAAATATAAATATGAAACTTGAGCAAATCAAAGCAAAAAATCATGCTCTTAGAAGAACCTTAACTACTACCTTATTTAGACTTAAAACAAAGAAAGACATAGGAAACCAAAGATAGAAAAATCACAAAAGAAAATTAGAACCCAAATAGAATATGATTTGGATTCCTAAAATAGTTGTTAAAGTTGTAAATGCAATGATATATCCAAAAAGTAGATCAGTAGCATCTAAAAAATAATGAGTGCCCAAATATTCTACTACTAACCCACTTGGACCCATTCCTAAATGGGTATCAAAAGTTATAGCTTAATTTTATTACTGCAGTTATGTTTGAGAGCCATAGAGAATAGAAAGTGGTACATTGATAGTGGTTGCTCAAGACACATGACAGGAGAAAGGGAGCTGTTCATAGAACTAAAAGTTAAAAACGAAGGAAAAGTTACCTTTAGGGATAACAGAAAAGGTAGAGTCGTTGGAATTGGTAAAATTGGCCAACCTCCCTCTATCATAATTTTAAATGTTTTACTAGTAGAAGGATTAAAACATAATCTTTTAAGTGTAAGTCAATTTTATGATAATGGTTACAAAGTTGTATTTAAATCTCATATTTGTTCAATATTAGATAATTCAAATTCAGTTGTAGTACTTAGAAAAAGACATGGAAATGTATATTTGGTGGATTTAAATGATATCCAAGTCAAATGTCTTATTATAAATAACAATGAACCCATGTTGTGGCATAGAAGGCTTAGACATGCCAACAAAAATCTGATTGAAAGATTATATAATAAAGATCTAGTTGTTGGCTTACCAAAACTCAAATTTGATAATAAGTTATGTGATGCTTGCATGAAAGGCAAACAAGTAAAAGAATCATTCAAGTCAAACAAAGAAGTATACACAACAAAACCCTTTCAGTTGCTACATATGGATTTAGTTGGACCAACAAAAACAAGAAGCCTTTAAGGGAAACATTACGCATATGTCATTGTAGATGACTTTAGTAGATTTACCTGGGTAATATTTCTGATATCCAAAGATGAAGCTTTTTCATTCTTTGAGGTATTTTCCAAACATGTAAAGAATGAACAAAGCTCTCATATAGTTTCCATAAGGAATGATCATGGTGGAGAGTTTAAAAATCATAGATTTAATGATTTCTATAAAAACAATGAAATTCTTCAAACTTTCTCTGCACCAAGATTATCCTAACAAAATGGAGTAGCTAAAAAGAAAAATAGATCCTTATAAGAGAGCAAGGACAATGTTGAGTGAATACAGCCACCGACAGTATTTTTGGGTTGAAGCAATGAATACGGCATGTTATATTATTAACAGAATCTTTGCTAGATCTATATTCAACAAAACTCCATTTGAATTATATTATGGCAAGAAAATAAATATTTTATATTTTCATACTTTTAGTTGTAAGTGCTTTATTCTTAACAATGACAAAAAAATCTTGGTAAATTTGAACACAAATCTAATGAAGGCATTTTCCTTGGTTATTCCATTATTAGTAAGACATTTAGAGTCTACAACCTGAAAAATAAGACTATAGAGGAATCTATTCATGTAAAGTTTGATGAAAATACTAATTCCTCTAGGAGGATAAGTATTTTGATGAGAAGATAGGATAACTAACAACATCAATTGAGAAAATGAAAATACAAGACAAAGGAAGAAAAAATTCTCAATCAAAAACATAGATGGATGAAGAAGAAATGGATGATATACCATCCATCAGTGAGGTAAACAATGAAGGCAACAATACTTTTCCTAAAGATTGGAGATTCATACATGATCATCCAGAAAGTCAGATAATTAATAATGTATATGATAAAGTCAGAACTAGATCTTCTTATCACCAAATATGTGGCAATTTTGCTTTTATTTCTCAATTAGAACCAACTTCCATAAAACAAGCTTTAGAAGATGAAAATTGGATTTTAACTATATAAGAAGAATTAGACCAATTCAAAAGAAATAATGTGTGGACTATTATTCTAAGACCAAATCATCAAACTACTATAGGAACAAAATGGGTCTTTAGGAACAAACTAGATGAATCTTGAATTGTAGTAAAAAATAAAGTAAGATTAGTAGCAAAAGGATACTATCAGGAGGAAGGTATTGATTTTGAAGAATCATATGCTCTTGTTGCAAGAATTCAAGCCATTAGAATACTTATTGCATTTGCATCCTATATAAACTTCAAGTTATATCAGATGGATGTAAAAAGTGTATTCTTAAATATATTTATGAATGAAAAGGTTTATGTAGAACAACCATCTGGATTTGAAGATCCTCATAATCTAAATCATGTGTTCAAACTAAAGAAAGCCTTCTATGGTTTAAAATATGCTCTTAGAGCCTAGTATGAAAGGTTAAACAAATTTCTTATTGAGAAAGGTTTTTCAAGAGGCAAAAGAGTCACATCTTATTGCTATAAAAACAATATTTAAATATCTTTTAGATACACCCAATCTTGGATTATGGTATCCGAAAGGTTCAGACTTTAATTTACTAAGTTACTCAGATGCAGATTTTGCTGGATATAAACTAGATAGAAAGAGTACCTTAGGATTTTGTCAATTTCTAGAAAGCATGATTATTTCATGGTTCTTTAAGAAACAAACATCAATAGCATTATCAACTGCTGAGGCTGCAGCAAAAAATTATTGTGCACAGATCTTATAGATGGAACAACAATTAAATGATTTGGCCTTAACTTTGTCAATATACCTATCATATGTGACAACATTAGTGCTATAAATTTAACCAAGAATCCAGTTCTGTATTCTAAAACTAATCATATAGAAATCAAGCATCATTTTATTAGGGACCATGTTCAAAACCATGACATTTGCTTAGAATTTTTTTCCAATAGAAAATCAGCTAGCAGATATTTTTACAAAACCACTTCCAGAAGAAAGATTCAACATGATAAGAAGAGAACTAAGTATTCTAGATCCAAATGCATAAAATGTTTAATTTATAAAATAAATTAGCAATGTTGTGTTCTCATCTATGTAATACATAAAATGAAATACATCGTCAACTTTCATTTTCCCAAAAATGTATAAATGCATATTTAATTATCTATCTTGGTAATGATCCCTAAATGAACATGTATTAATGGGTAAAAAGGATAATTAATATGTAAAACTTAGAATCCAAAACTAAAAAAAAGGGCCCATTTTATAAAATTTCAAAATTAAGTCAAATTATATACTTTGTAGCCTTCGAAGTTCACTTTGGAACCTCTAAAGGCCCAAACAAAAGCCTCCAAAGTAATACATCGGAGCATCCAAAAATCCCAAATCGAATCATTTCCTCCGAAGGACCTCTTTCGAAGCAGCTGAAGCCATAACACATTAGTGTTTCAAAGTAATTTTAAACCAAATAGTAAAATCCAAAAGCACTCAATCCATTTAAATGCTTGAAACCTCTCCAAAAACCTAAACTCTTCTTCTCCAAACTCTTAATACCGCCCTTTCAGAGAAGACTCTTCATCTTCTCGCTCTTTTCGAATCTATATCTCAACTCTCTCCATCTCTCTTCCTACCTTCTCTAACATCTCATCCAGAAACTCTAATATCCATTCAAAACCCTAGCTTTCTCCATCGAAATGGCAAGAACCAAAGGAGCAGAAAGTAAAAGAAAGGAAAGAGATGATTCTCCACAAAGAAGAGGAACCAAAAAGGCCAGATAAGAAGTTGATACACTTGAGGTAATCTTTCTAAATAGTTCATGTGACTATTCTAGATTTTAAGAAAGATATGAGGATAGGAGAATAGTAAAATGGAAAATTTTCAATTTTGAAGCCTTTGGTATGCAATTAGAAGTACCTGAATGGTTAAGATACCAAGGTTGGAATGAATATGTGAGCAATAGAGAGAATTTATATCCTAGACTTATAAGGGCACTTACGTAACACCTAGTGGTGTTAAATTGTAGATTATTATTGAAAAGTTATGATTTTGCATTTTATATAATGAGTAAATTGAAATTTTAATTTGGAATAGGAGAAATTGTCAAATTCAAGATAAAATGGTGCATGCTGAATTTAACATCCACATATGAAGATAATGTTATGATTAAGTTACAGTTGATAAACCCAAATGTTGGGTATTTGAGGATTAATTAATGAGAAAAATTATGATTTTAATGCATGAGCATATGCATAAGAAGTTTAGAAAAGTTTTTGACATGATACATAATTTAAGATGAAAATTAATATGTACATGTTTTAATAATTACATGATGTCATTTTAATTATGCAAGGAAATTCTTACATTTTGTGAGTACAATTTATGTTCTAAAATTATATAAAAATTAGTGGAAAGGAATGAAATTAAATAAAGAAAAGATTGACAAAAACTCAAAACTATTTAAGTCTATTTTAAGAAAATGTTAAATTTGAAAAATGAGTCATTTGTGTTTAATTTTTTGATAGCGATAATGGACGAATTAGAAAAAGTGTTCAACATAGAAGTTTTAGATATTGAAATTATCTTTCCAATGAATCAAAATTAATATAATTTTGATATCAGATGAAGACATTATGATCAAAATAGTGAGACTATTCTAAATTACTAAAAAGTAACGATGTGAATTATTGGGCCTCTTTAATTAATTATTTGATATATTTTGTGATGGTTTAGAAAACTATTTAATATGAAAGTTATAGTTCTTGAAGTTTTCTTTCTAATGCCTCAAAAATTATATCATTTGGATATAATATGAAAAAGATATGGGGACATTACTAAGGCTGTGTTTGGTGAAAAATTAAGGACAAAAAAATGGGATTAAATTGATAAAATTAAAATTTGTGTATTATTTATGCAAATAATTTTGGAAATTTGTATAAAAGGCCCATTGAGATGAATATATGTGTATGATGTGGAATTCGCAATAATTTATTGATTTTTATATAACATTTGAGGTTTAATTATCAAGTGGGTGAATAATGGCCCATAATTTAATTGAGCCAAGATAAGCATGATTAAATGTTATTAATTCTATCTATTTGAGAAAATTATTTAGGTAATTAAGGTGTTAAAACAAGAATAATTAAGTGACTCATTAATTATATTTAAATGGATGAGATTAAAGTAGAAAATGGGTTTGATGATATGGGTTGCATAACACCTGCGGAGCGCCACAATGGAGCAAGTTGCTCCATCCTTTTCATCCCACAACCAAAAACCCATTCCTTCCTATGCTTTTGTTGCAACCCTTTTCCCCAGCCATTTACATCCTATTTTCATGTCATTTTCATGAGGAAAAAAATCATGGTTTGGACGTGTAAATGATTTCCTATAGCAAAAGGAGCAAAACCCACTCATTTTTGACATGAAGAAGAGATGGGCAGCCATGTTTTCATCCTCCCTTGCTGCTATACATGAGAGCGATGGGAGAAAGGAGATGGATATTCGTTTCTAAGATGAATCAACCCCTAAGATAAAGGTGAATGCTTTCCCTTAGTCAATTTCAAAAATTCTATTTTGCTAGGGTTTTTCTAGACAGAAGCGTGGACTACTTGTGAGTGATTTTGGATAAATTTTGTTGGGTTTTCATGGGAATTTCATGGGAGAAAAAGGATTATGGTGATTAATGCAATAGTGGAGTAATTTGGGTTGGATAATCCTACATATGTTGTTGTCGATGAAGTGGACAGCAACAGACTAGAACATGGGAATGAGAAATTCTTGGATAAGATGATACCCAATGAAATTGACTGATTAGATGTTTAATTAATTCAATTATGATAATGTTAACATGTTAATGATGTTAAACATAACATGCATATTGCTGAAAATCCATAAACTCAAGTGCATATTACTGAAAATTCTAAGTTGTGTAGATTATATGTTTGGTGAAATGTTTCAATGAAAAGTAAAGTATAATTAAAGGGCTTCGTGGAAGATCCTAAGTGACTACTAATTGAGCATTATAATGAGGTTTTAGTTACGTTAAAAGATTGATTAAAGAAGAGTCAAATTTTGGGCAGCACTATGAATGTATAAAGATGCAACTTCTATATTTGAATTGCACTAAAAAACATTTCTCATAAATGGGCAGCTATATGAACAGATTGTGCACTTAGGAGATCATGTTTATTGGCTTGAATTAGTTTATAAAATGGAGGAGATATTACCTAGGCTTATGCCCTTGAAGTCACATCAATTTTCATATAAAAATGATGCATTGAGGATCCTTTGGTTGTAGTTTGAAATGGGCTACATGGCTAAAATTTTCTAACTCATGTGAATCATGTTAAAATAACTTGAATGTTTACTGCGAGGGGGCTGTTTTGGCATCCATTAAATTTACCAAATGTAGGAACTACTTAAGTGATGTTTGAAGATGATTCCTTACCTTAAGTAAAGTGTTTTAAGTGAAGAAATCACTAAAATAGTGTTTTAAAATAATAATAATAATAATAATAATAATCTACAAATTGAGTCATATCAAGTCCCAACTTAAAATGAGTGATGATTTTCACTAAAATAAGTATTTGAAATATATAATGGAGTGATGGATAAAAATGAAGCGATGGAATGGGTTTCACCTATTTTATGACTTAAGTAAAATTTTTCATTTGAAACATATGTAAATTGAATAGTGATATATGTGTTACATGTGTAGGATAATTCAACCAGTGATAGAAGCTAAATTATGAACTTGAAGGATGGTGAAATGAACATTTCTTAAGGTAGGTAGACTACTTTTCTTGTTTGTTGAATGCATGAATTGGGATATAAACTATCTCATTATTTGAAAATCTGGGCATGTATGTTTTGTTTTGAGAATTGTTGAAATCCCTTGCTTGTCTAAAGAATGAGATTTATGATGTTTTGTAATTATGGAATGTCAGGGATAGATGTTATCCCTTATTCTAGGCATAAAGATATTATTTTTGTGTATGGATGACTGAATGAGAGGGATAAAGAGTATCCCTAGATTAAAATAGTGGATGATTATAATCTAAGGTAATTGTATTGTGTAGAAGGGATAATAAATATCCCAGTCTAGGATTCTTTTGAATGTATAAATGTATTTTGGGGATAGAGGATATCCCAAATTGATATACTCAATGATATGTATCATATCATGTTATATAAATGTGTGTATTAATGAAATGATGAACATTCTATGATAAAGTATAATTATGTATGGTGTGCCTGAATGACCCAATTTTATATTTTATGCTTGTTGAACATAGTGTTGATATGTGGTGCTTACATGGCATGATATTCAATTTTTGTCATTATACACCTGAAAGGTGTAGAGTATGCATGAAGAGAATGAGAATTTGAGCCTCATGATATGATTATTTTATGTTGTTCATCTCAGGACGAGATGATATTGTATTGTATTTATAGTGATGAATAAACATAGGAATATACTGTTGCTTATGCATATTCTGGGTTAGAACATGTTATGTTGATTAATTATTTTTTTGTTATTTATGCCTACTTACTGAGTTGCCTGGACTCACCCCTTCTTAATATTTTTTAGCTAACAGGACAGGTAAACAATCCCAACTGCGGATTAGGGCTGTTAATCTAGATTTGAAGATATTTTAATTATGAAATGGTAAATTGTGATTGGAATCCCTTCATATTACATCTTTGTAAATTAAAAGTGTAATTAAATTTCTTTAATAAGATTAAAATGATGTATATTGTATAGCATGGGTATGTCATAATGATATATCTGTAATTGTAGTTATGTGATTGCCATCATGACCTAGTTCTGATCTTGGGCGGAGCTATGAGTATGGGTTTGGTATTTAGTATTTAAATGTAATTGATGTTTTATATTGCAAAATTATTAATTGTACTTGATATTACACATGTATATCAGGTGCAAATGCCTTATATTTCAGGGGAGACTCTACCAAATTTTTGATAAGATTTTTCTCTGGAATATAAGATGGTAGCATTCTGCATCGGCCCCGGGGTGGCATGGTTAAAATGCATAGATGGGTGTGCGGGATGTTATAAATTATTTGTAATCTCAACACAAGGACAAAAAAATCATGGATAGGAGAAACAAAGATTGAACTATCCACGAAGAGTTTAAGAAATTGTTTCAATCTCTGTAAAGAAGAAGAAGAAGAGATAGTATGGCCTTCTAAAGAAAAACAATTCTCAGATTTAGTAGAAATAGAAATAGATGAAATGAAAAATTATCTTCATGATAGTCATCTGAATGTGAATCTTAAGCTAGCATATTTTATTATCATGAACAATGTTTATCCTAGAAAAGGAGCTACTGGTGATGCATCTGAAAGGTGTCAGAATTATGTGGTCATTGAATAATAGGAGAAAAATGAATCTAGCCAAATTAATGCTAGATCACATTCACTTGATCAAGAGCACCACAAGATTTCTCCTATCTTATGGAATGGCTCTGACAAAACTGATGAGGGAAGCAGGAGTAAACTTTTCAAATGAAAATGAAGAACTCCTAAGAAATATAGATATAGTGGATGAGAAGACTCTAAAAAGGATGGGCTTTAAGCTAACAGCACAAGGTTGGATCACTGAAAAACCTAGATGAGCAACTCAATTAAAGGGATCCAAACCTGGTGAAAGAACAGAAAGGGGAGATGTCATAGAACAAGTCATAGAACCAAGGCTAGAGCTCTCCTCAAATGAAGAAAAAGAAGGAACAAAAAGACAAGAATTCATGAGTCCACCAGTAGAAGCAAGAGAAGAATTCTCCAATAGAGAAGATAAATATAAAGCTGGGAGAACAAAAGAAGTTCTAAGAGAGGAACAAAGAACTATCACAGAAGAAGTATTGGAAAAAACTTTGAGAGAAAATGTATTTGAAAAAAAGCAACACCAACCATGTCATCACACACTCCCATCTGATCCCCATCACCTATTCGATCTATTCATTCTCATCAACCATCCACCTCATCAATACCTAATACACAACTTATCCTGTAGCACCTAGAAGATAAACTAATAATGATTGAACACTATCTGTCTACTCGAGCTATTCAAATGAATAGAATGGATCATAATCTTTTCACTATCATGTCTTCTATGATCCTAAGAGCTGATAAGATTGACCAAAGACTTGCTTCTCTATAATCTCTAACAGAATCATTCAGAGGTCAAGCCTATCATCCTCATTTCTCTCCACCTCCAACTCACTTTCCATCATGTCCACATCACTTCTCTCTAGTTATAACCAACTCTCCCATCACAGTGATGTCTTCTCCGTCACACTCACCTCCTCATCTATCATCATCTTCTGCAATTCCAGAGGTTGCTCAACACTAGAGTAAACTAGCTAAAATTGTCTCTCCATATTCTCCAACTCAAGCCACTCCTTCATCACCTCCATCAGTTCCTGAAATGTTTCCAAACATGCCTTAGGATTATCTTTCCAATCCTCATCGAGCCATTGTTAGATATGTGTGAGACCCTAAAATTTTTGAAATGGGAAGAACTATTTTATGGTATATAAAAGAACTGTATATGTATAATTTGTAATGTAAATGGAAGAATCATGATGGGAGTGATAGATGAATTAAGTAATATAGTGTATAGGAAGTAATTTTATTGCTAAAGAAGGTCAGAACATGGGATAGGTGGACCGCATGTGATTTTATCAGTATGCACCATCGGAGCACTATAAGGGGTGGAACTTAAAATGCTCCACCAACTCCATTTTTCAGCCCTTTCATTTCCAGCCTTCCCCTTTCATTCCCAAGCTCAAAAAAACTTTGTTTCACTTGGAAATTTATAGATTAAGTTGGGGAAATTGATGATAATCAGCTTAGCAACACTCTAATATCAAGTAGCTACTAAATTCAGCAGATTGAGATTGTGGAAGTTGAAGAACAAATTGGGGTTTCATCTTGCAACTAGATTCGATGGATTTCAATTGGTGAGAAGTAAGTAGTAAGTAATTCCCATCATCCACTAATAATTTTTAGTGGCTAGAATTTTTAAATTTTGGATTTTTAAAGTAAATCTTCAAAATTGAGAAGTTAGGGTTTAGGGAAAACATAAGTTGACTAATGGAATGGATGATTGAATTGTGAATTATAGTGTAAGTCCTATTAATATCTTTCTATACATAGTTTGGGATAGAAATCCCAACTTGTGAATAATAAACAAATTGAATTTCAGAAAATGTAATCTAACTATTTGATGAAATTGTAAAACAAGAGTATAACACTATTAATCTATGTTAGTGAATCCATGAGCATTGTTTTCTTGTTTTCATTGAAGGTTAACCGAGAATGTGGGTCATCCTTAAACAAAATTAGGTGATGGAATAAGACTAATAAGTAGTAAATTTCTACATTTTAATGATTAAGGGATATATGCTTTGAATGTAAGAGTCCTAAATTGTAAATTCAAACTTGGCCATATAAGGATCATAGCAAAAGAGAAGTGTGTTGGATACACACATGGTAAGCAGGTTTATTTGCTTAAGTACTTTTACTGAAATTCAGATCCTTCATTATGGATATTGTTCAATTGTATTACGAGTTCATCCTTGGGAAAAAATTAGTATATCATACTTTAGATATGTGCCAACTAAGCAAAATGTATAGTAAGAAGTTTGGAAGAAGAGAATTAAGTAAGGATGAAAGAAATGAATACTATTGGGAAGTAAGTTAGTATATGTGAAGTATTATAAACTTCACTACAAGTTTTGAACTCATTACATGATGATTAATGAGATAGTATTGGTTATCAAAGCATTTCAAAGGATAGGTGGTATTAATATATTGGAATTAAGGTAAAACAAAGTGAAATAAGAGGAAAACAAAGTGGTTAAACAAAGGATATTGGGAATGACACGATATGATAAGTTTTCATGAGATACAAATGGGCAGCAGGGAGTTTGCTGCGAAAAGGAAGTCCCTTGTCGCAGCAAGAAGCTCAAAATTTGCAAAAGGGGAAATAGCAAAGACTCTACCAAGCAATCCTTTGTCGTGACAAGATATTGCTCTGCTGCAGCAAGGAGTGTCCCTACCGCGGCAAGATGCTCTTGTAAATAGTAAAAATTTGACACAGTGTTTCCTTGTCGTGACAAAGCAATCCCCTGCCCCGACAAGACATTACCCTACCATGGCAAGACATGGCATTGCCATGGCAAGCTTTCCCTATGAACAGTAAAATTTTTCATGTCGTGGCCTTGCCACGGCAAGGCGTTGCTGTGAATAGTGACATCGGTAAAATTTTGATATTTTGGATATTTGATAATTTAGCTATTTTTATCATAATTCTATTAAATAAAGATTCATTTTATGGGATTATTTTTGAAAGACAAGTGAAATATAATGAAAACATAAGAAGAATCATGTTATAATAATCAATGGCTCAGCATATGAATTTATTTAGTAAAATATATGTAATGGAAAGTGATGTCTTAACTAAATATACAAGTGAGTTTGGTTACTTGGTTGAGAATTGAAGATATGCTTAGATAATTATGATAATATGGTATACATTGAATGTCATAAGATTTTTAATATTGGGTTTGAAAATTGAAGGGAAGTATTTTATAGTGTTGAGTCAATTGAGTAAGAATTTCAAATTCGCCATGCATGAATTATAGCAAATTGGGTTTGGACACCTATCGAGTTGGCCATTTTATTATTGGGATTCCGCCCTTGTTAGGGCTTTGTTATGGATAATGGATCTCTTAGCGAAGAGGTCTAATCAGCCTATTATTTATTAGACTCCTTTGATTACTTGGTAGGTGTAAATAGAAAACCTATGATGCCTGAGTTGCAGTGAGGGTGGGATATTTCAAGTCTCATAACATTCGTAACCAAGGTAGTAGGAAAAACTAGAGTACATCGAAGTTGTAAGAAAGATGAGTCCATTTAATTATAATATTGTACATTTGGTTTAATTGATGGCCTCCCGAATATGGTACTAATTATTTATAGGTAAAATACAGTGAATGATTGGAAATGAAAATAATGCATTAGAAAAAAAAGTGGATTTAAATGTAAATAGATACAATCAGATATAGTAGACATCTTAGTAGATTCTTATTTAGAAATGTTGTTACTAATTGTATTCAATCCATGAGGGCACTTATCTTCATCACATCCAAAATCACTCAATCTATTTAAGTGCTTGAAACCTCTTAGAAAACCTAAACTCTTCTTCTCTGAACTCTCGATACCTCCCTTTCAGAGAAGACTCTTCATCTTCCCACTCTTTTAGAATCTATATCTCAACTCTCTCCATCTCTCTTCCTATCTTCTACAACATCTCATCTAGAAACTTCCATTTCCATTGAAAATCCTAGCTTTCTCTATCGAAATGATGAGAACCAAAGGAGCAAAAAAAAAAGAAAGGAAAGAGATGATTCTCCACAAAGAAGAGGAACCAAAAGGCTAGACAAGAAGTTAATGCACTTGAGGTAATCTTTCTAAACAATTCATCTAACTACTCTAGATTTTAAGAAAGATATGAGGATAGGAGAATAGCAAAATGGAAAATTTTCAATTTTGAAGCCTTTGGTATGCAATTAGAAATATCTAAATGGTTAAGATACCAAGGTTGGAATGAATATGTGAGCTACAAAAATAATCTATATCTCAACACAAGGATAGATAAATTATAGAAAGGAGAAACAAAGATTGAACTGTCCATAGAGAGTTTAAGAAATTATTTCAATCTCTCTAAAGAAGAAGAAAGATAATATGGCCTTCCAGAGCAAAATTGTTCTCAAATTTAGCAAAAATAGAAATAGATGAAAAAGAAAATTATCTTCATGCTAGTCATCTAAATGTGAATCTTAAGCTAGTATATCTTATTATTATGAACAATGTTTATCCTAGAAAAGGAGCTACTGGTGATGTGTCTGAAAAGGATGCCAGAATTATTTGATCATTGAACAATAGGAGAAAAATGAATCTAGCCAAATTAATACTATATCGCATTCACTTGATCAAGAGCACTACAAAATTTCCCCTTTCTTATAAAATGGCTTTGACAAAATTGATGAGGTAAGCAAGAGTAAACTTTTCAAATGAAAATGGAGAACTCCCAAGAAATATAGACACATTGGATGAGAAGACTTTGAAAAGTATGGACTTTAAGCTAACAACACAAGGTTGTGTCACTGAAAAACCTAGACAAGCAACTCAATTAAAGGGATCCAAACCTGATGAAAAAATAGAAAGAGGAGATGTCACTAAACATGTCATAGAACCAAGGCTAGAGCTCTCCTCACATGAAGAAGAAGAAAGAATAAAATGATAAGAATTCATGAGTCCACAAGTAGAAGCAAGAGAAGAATTCTCCAGTAAAGAAGATCAATCTAAAGCTAAGAGAATAGAAGAAGTTGTAAGAGAAGAACAAAGAACTATCATAGAAGAAGTATTGGAAGAAACTTTGAGAGAAAATGTATTTGAAGAAACAGCAACACCAACCATGCCATCACACACTCCCATTTGATCCCCATCACCTATTTGACCTACTCATTCTCATCAACCATCCACCTCATCAATACCCAATACACAATGTATCTCATAGCACTTAGAGGATAGACTAACAATAATTGAACACTATCTATCTACTCTAGCTATTCAAATGAATAGAATGGATCATAATCTTTCCACTACCATGTCTTCCATGATTCTTAGAACCGATAAGATTGACAAAAACTTGATTCTCTACAATCTCTAATAAAATCATTCAGAGGTCAATCCTATCATCCTAATTTCTCTCTATCTCCAACTCACTTTCCATCACCTCCAAATCACTTCTCTCCAGTTAGAACCAACTTTCCCATCATAGTGATGTCTTCTCCCTCACACTCACCTCCTCATCCATCAACATCTTCTGCAATTCTAGAGGTTGCTCAACACCAAAGTAAACCAATCAAAATTGTCTCTCCATGTCCTCCAACTCAAGCCTCTCCTTCATCTCCTTCATCACCTCTATCAGTTCCTGAAATCTTTCCAAACATCCCTCAAGATTATCTTTCCAATCCTCATCGAGCCATTGTTAGATATGAAAAGTATCCTATCATAGTACCAATTTCTAAATGGTACTTTCTTATCCCAGAACCATTTGATGAATTGGGATTCACTGAAAAAGATCTTTATTTGTTAGGAAAACTCTTTCCTAAACGAATTGGTCAAGTTCCACTAGAATGGAACTCACTCTTAATTCATCCACAATGGAGAAAAACTCCATCTCCTACAAAATCTTCTCCAAAACCAACTCTTGATAATCCTGACATTCTCATTAGAATTTTCAATCCAATCAGGATGACTTTTTTTGAGTTTACAAATAAAACAAAAATCAATTTTGAAGTTGCTAGAATGTTTTACTCTCAAAACATCATTATACCTCCTCAAGAACTTCCATTTCTAGAACTTGAGGATCCTAATACTCTAAACAGGATTCAACTTCTTCTCAATCCTCCATTGACTCCCAAAGGTCACGCAATTCACATTTTTTATAGAGGTTCAATTCTTTAAGAGTACTCTGAAAAACTTCTTTAGATGCTTCCAGCTTCAAAACTCATCAAAAAAGTGTTTCCATCTCCCTCAAGTCCTAATCAATTCTTTATTCTCACTATGGATGAATACTCTTTCTATAATAATGCCAACTTAGAGGCCATTGTTGAGAATCTCCCTCTTCCATACCCTCAACTTTTAGATCCATCTATTTAACATAGAATAAGACAGATACAATCTCCGCCAGTTACTTTTCAAAAACCAAAATCCTCACCACCACCTTTTACCAACCCAAAACCAAAACTATAACCCAAACCATCCTCTTCAACATAACCTTCATCCTCCAAACCTAGGAGGAAGCCAAGAATTCTACCTCCCAAAGAACACAAAAAGGCTCCTCTTAAAAGAATCACCATGTACTATCAATAGTACACAGCTTGCGGAATGCCAATATAGAAGCCCTCTTAAAAGGGGCTCCTGTAGCATTTCCTGAACTGTTAGACCTAAAATTTTGAGAGTGCATTAACTTTATCTATGTATCAAGTTGTGGAACTACATCTTATACACATGAACCTCCTATATCAATTCCCAAGGATCCACTTTTCATCCCAAAAAGACCTAGAACACCCAAGCCCTTTGCTACACCATCATCTTCTCAACCCAAACCCACTCTTCTACCTCTCTTTCCCAAAACCTACAAATGAAAACCCAAACCACCCCAATGACACTGCTGCCTTTTACATTTTTTTTTCTCTCTAATGTAATTTTTCTTTCATTCTGTAAAGAATTTTGACTTTGTACATATGTTATATCTGTAAATTTTTCATCAATGATAAAGTTCTATATGTATGCAATTTTGCTCATCATTAGTCTTGAATATTATTGTTTTTTTCTTTCTATCTTTTTTATTATAACAAAAAGGTGAAGAAAATGTGAATGTATAAATAGGGAGAAAATGTATGTATAAACTAAAAGAAAATGGTATGTGTATGTATAAACTAAGAAAAGATGTGCATGAAATTTTCTTTTGTATGAAATACAATCAAAATATTGTGCATCCGTTCAGAGGGAGCTGTATTGAATTAATTAACAAAAATTTTATTAAAATATTTGCAAATTAAGTTGGTTTAAGTTTATTGTTAGACAAGTTTTGAAAGGTATATCACTCACTGTTTTGTCATCATCAAAAAGGGAGAGAATGTTGAACATTCTATCTAGCTTGATTTTGATGATGAACATTCTTAACCAAGTAAGTTTTGATGATGAGCAAAGACTTGAGTAAAACACTAAGGTACTAATAATTTGTTCTCAAGCATATTGCGGAAATATTATCCCATACTTAACTTAAGAATAGTCCTCATGATGATTCAAGGAAGAAACCAAGTTAATGCTTATGAAAAATAAGTATATAAATTTTATAATATACTTAAAATAAGAAAATAGTTATCTTAAAGTCTCCAAAGCATGCTTCAGAGCCAACAAGAATGTCTTCAAAGATATCAAGACGTGCTTCAAAGTTAATTGGAAAGCTTTGAAGTTAGCCCAAGCTAAGCTTTGGAGTCATCATAAGCATACACTGGAGTCATCACAGCAAGCTTCGAAAGTAAAAGACCAGTTTTAGAGTCATCATAGCACACTTTGGAGCCAATAGAAGAGCTTTAGAATCGTCACAATATATTTTAGAGTCATCAATGGAAGTTTCAGAGTTGTCACAGTATACTTCGGAATCAACAAGACATACTTCAAAGTTAATCAGGCAAGTTTTGGAGTTATGAAAATACACTTCAAAGTTAATCAAACACATTTCAGAGTAAATCAAATATACTTTGAAGTCATGAAGACACGTTTCAGAATCATGGAGTTACACTTTGGAATTAATCTGCTTTGGAGATATCAAAATACGCTTCGGAGTTGGCAAACAATCTTTGGAGTTAGCATATAAAATTTGGAGTCAACAACCATACTTTGAAGTCTTCAAAACCTTACTTTGAGGTTAGCAAGCAAACTTCAAGTCATCCAATAGTACTTGGGAGTGGGAGTCAACCTTTTTTGAAGCATCAAAAGTTCTGAAAAATCTGAACTCTTCTCTGCAAAGATCTATCACAATTAAGAAGGTTTACCATCATTTTAGAGAATAAATCAGAGTATCCAAAATCATTCAAAGGATATGGTTGCTCCACTCGTCACTTTGGAGTAACCGAAGAAGCTACTCTGGAGCATCTGATACTCACATGAATGTTAAGAAAAGTGAGCGACAAAGTTGCAAACCATTACCAGATTGCTAACAAGTTAGACGTTAGACAAAATGTAAGGTGAAGAAAAATATTTTGAAATGTTTGAAATTCTGTCATAGTCAGCAATAGAAAAATCTCTTTTAACCTATAAAAGAGGTGTTCAAATGCAAATGAATAGATAGAGAACATATTAAATATACAAAAATACAAAGAAGCTAAAGTTTTGAGCATTCAAAATCTTCGTTCAAAGTTCAACTCCAATGACTACAACTCTATCAAAGCTCTCAAAGTCTAAATCGCGTCTCAATCAAGGAGTTTGAATCTTTTACTCATTATGCTTATTTATTTACTTAAAGTTCTAAATTTATGTACAAGTCTGCCTAAGTAAGAGGCATTAATCTATACACTTCTTTTTAGTATTTGGTAACAAAAGCAGAGTACTTTGTGTTTATGTATTGAGATAAGCAAGTAGGGAACTTGTTGAAAGGATACAAGTTCATTGGTGAGCTTTGAAAACCAACAAGTTATAAAAGTTTCTGGTTAGCTTGGACAACTAGTAAGTTGGTTGGTGAGCTTGTGGGAAAACCAATGTGTATTTAATCAAGTTGATCAAGGTGTTATTAGAACCTGAGATCGGTAGAGGGAACCGACTCAGAGAAGTGGATTAGGAACCCAGGAAGGGCTGAACCAATATAAAATTTTTGTGTTGTGCATTGTGTAATCTATTCTATTTATTCATTCAACACTTTAATCATTTGATTTAGCCAAAAGTTTTAAAAGCTCAATTCAACACACACCCCCCCCCCCCTCTTGAGCTACCATTGTGTAAGGGACCAGTAGATTCATGTGCTAAGGAAGCCACGCATGAGAATGAAGGTAACACCCTTTTCCCCTATCGATTTTATGATTTTTGGCTTGCTAGGGTTTTTTGTATAGTGACTTCTAAACAAAAATGATGAATTTGACATGGAAATCATGGGGGAAAGCAATTAACCCCTTAATTAGAGGATTTTGCACTTATTTAATTATCTTTTCCCAACAAAATTTGAGTTTTTATGCTTGCTACAGTTTTAGTGAATAGTTGTTTTGGGAGTTTTGATTGAAATTGATATGAGAATCATGAAGAAAATGACTTTATAAATTAATTATGATGATTTGGGCATGAAAAATCTTGATCTATGCCAAGCTAGGGTTTTGGGGTATAGTGGAATTTGAGAAATTTCATAATTATGTGAAATTATCATGGGTAAATGTTTAATGCATAGATTATGATGTTTTAAAGTTTGTTTTGGAATGATTGGACATGTAAAACATGTTTTAAGCAATGATCTGGGCAAAGTTGAAAAAGGAGTCTTGGTGGTTCTGTCGTGGGCACCCAAATTTAGAACCTTGCTCCAATCTAATTTTCTGTAGTAGTGTGAGTAAGGGTCGATCCCAC
>JAYJMB010077136.1:2990-15197 GCA_036873735.1 Pouteria campechiana
ACACACACACACACACACACACACACAAATCTGTGTAAGTTTCTCCTTTTGCAGATTGTTTTTCTTAAATCTGTGTATGGTCAAATCCTTTTACCAAACTCTATATTCTAATGTGTGATTGTATTTTTGTTTTTGGTGCAGCCCTGTTTTCACGCATCTGGCTGGCAAGACATCTGTGTGGAAAGCCCTGTCTCCTCAAGTGCTTGAAGCATCTTTCAACGTCCCTGCTGATGTAGAGAAGATCTTCAGATCAAAGAGAACTACAGATGCCATCTTCTTCCCCCCAACCAAATGAAAACTCATAGAGAGGACTCTACTTTTCTTGGGAGCATCTAGTACAGTAGACTGTAGTTAGCAACTTCAGCTTTCTCTGCTTGGTATTAATAAATAGTAGTGCAAGTCACATATGGATAATTGATCATCAGATGTTTTTTTTTTTTTCTAGAATTTGCTGTTTTTTCAGTTGTTTTTATTTTTGTAGAAGAATCGAATCGATTTATTTTTCTTTTCGGTCCGAATCCTATCGTAGTCACAGTTCTTCCATTCTATTCGTAGAGTTCATACTAAATGATCGGTTTGAGCACAACTGATTCAAAAGGGAATGGAAAGAAATCAGAAAAAGAGTGTCAAATTCGTTTGCTGATTTGCTAAATCAGTCTGTTATTCTGAGGATTTGGCCAGCTATGCATTGGGTCTCGGCCTCCATGCGGCAATAACGGCTTCCTTGGAAGCCCTGGTTTTTATAAATGATAACCGAGAGTAGAGCAGCTGCACAAGACCAGCAAAAAAAAGAGTCATACATGGTGCCGCTCCAATTGATTAAAAGGTTCTGAAAAAAGAGGAAAAGAAAAAAAAAATCCAACTTTGATTTGTTTCATTCTGTTATCTTTCTGTTGAATTTAATCATTGCTTCTTCAAAAGAAATACAAGTACCTCATAATAATTTTCAACGTGCCCCAAATATCTAGGGAGCTTCCACTTCTTGAAATGTGTGAGCAAAATCTCCATCTGGTATATCTGAGGTGCCAGCTTCAGATCAACCATAGTAATATCCTCTCCTTCAGCATAGGGGCCCTGTCAACATCCATGAGAAAAAAGGTTCAAAAGATGACCCTCAATTTTATTGTTTGTTGAATCTAAAAGAGAGGTAAATATAACATTTAACTACCTATAATAATTCTAATTCTTCTATTTTATTATTATTATCATCATGTATTTTTTAAAATATTTATCAATTTATCTTTATTTGATTGACATCATCCATATTTTTTACATCATTATCTTTCCTTTTATACTATTTTTTTTTATTCTTCCAATTCCCTCTTCTCTGCTCCATTCCATCTGGGGCATAGAAGGATTGCATTTCCTGAAGAAATAAATAGGCATTGATTCTTTTGGCACACACATGCTTTTTGAGATGATCTTCCAACTCCTGGAGTTCATGCACCATTGCCACTTCTGATCCATCGTGGGGGTTGGAGCTTTTCAAGAACCGAACAAAGGAAGGAAATATTTTTGATCCCCTGTGACAGTCCACATTAAGAGTTAGAATATGTTGCTTAGAGTTAGGTGTTTTAGTTTTCAAGTTTTCAGACATGTAGGAAAATCTTGCAATGACAGCTATCGCAACCAAGTCTCTTTTGTACTGGATAAAAAGTCAATACAGAGCCAACCAGATAAACACTTGCAAATTCTGATGTAGATGCATAGAAATTTCAGGTCAGAAGCCACAACAAAGTATGGGATTTATCAATTGACTACATTAATTGACAGCATAACAAAATAAAATCCAATAGTTGTAAAAGGAACAGCGAAGTAATGTCTGAACCACTACAAACCACAGTTTTGATTTACAATGCACAAAACAATGTTAAAAAATTAGTTGATGTACGCCTTGCACACTCGAAAATTGCAAGACGAGTGAAATTTCACCACATGGGTACCCTAACTAATTTTCCAACAATGGTTGCAAGATTCTGAACACGGAGTTGAGGATGGTTTTGAACTAGCTTTCCTATCAAAATTGAGTCCATAGGCACCCGTTAGCAGAGTTTGTTTTCTGCACTTTTCCATTTAAAAATCAGAGAATAAATTTTGCTCTTTTGGGACACTCTTTGATTTCTTCAGAATGCCTTGCATGGAACTAAATTTATCACTTTCTTGTTTATGTTCCATTCAATACAATGAAAGTTTGGAAGACAAGGCATCTCAATTGAAAATACTCAGTTTTAGTGAAGTTATAGCCCCGATTGATGGAAATGGCGCGACAAGATCCATCTAGTTGACTCTCATGCCACAATGATAAGATGAGACAGTAGATGGACCCAACGACCATATTGAAAGCCAAGGGATTACGATTCAATTGATCAAGAAATCATTGAAGAGAAAATCACAACAATGTCAGCTAAACAAGAAATTTCAAATCTCACAATAGGAAGCGATCCCATAAGCTTGAAAATGTATGCATGATATACTTTGCGAAAGAATCATGAGGCAGCATTAACGATGCTTACAACGAAGACAAGTTATTGTGAGGAGCCAAGGAAGGAATCGGGTATCTGTCTTCAATCTTATCTGCAATCGCTTCGTAATTGAACAACCACTTATCATCAATTTTAACCGCAGGAAGCTTCCCATCTGGGTTTATACGTAGAAACCTAGGCAACCACACCCAAAACCCAAATCAAAGAACTGCAAACATCAAGGGCGCTTTTCATAAGCAATCATGAAGAGAGAACACCAACAGATAATAATCCTATATCTATGAATTAAAATTCTAATGCTAGGCTAGCTCGAGCCCTTGATCGAGCACGGCCGTAAGAAATCAAGATTGAGAGCTGCACCATTCACAGGCCCACATGAACATTGAAATGGATTGTGAATATTTTCTGAATGGACCCACTTAAAGAGTAGGTTAGATCTAGCTCTGTTTTGGCATAAAGATGTAAAAGTCGTTCCTCTGTAAGAAAGAAAATCAAGGAGCAGAAAAAAAACAAAAAATCAAGCCAGGCCAATAATTGCTAAACCACCATCCCTGCAGCTAAGCACAATATAATTCTACATTATGATCCCTATAACCAGGCATAAAAATATTTAAAGTCCACCTCATTATTTCAAAATCAAAGTCAAAACTCATTCTCTACCTATGTGATTCAAAGTAACAAAAATTCTAATCAGAACATGCATAAATAATGATTCAGAAATCATGGGTGGAAAGTTTAACCAGACTATATTAGATTAAATCAGGAATAAAAACTAAAGAATCATTCATTCGAATATAGAAAATTTATAATTTAATCTAGAAACAAGTTCAAATCACAAAATGGTATAAACTACATTCTTGTCATATTTGGAATCATAGATTGTATTTAAATCCAAAATTTTGAAAGCAGAGGAATAATTGAAAGGAAGGAGAAGACGAATACCATTCTGGCATGTCATTGACATTGATAAAATCTACTTCGTAAGGAATGTCCTTTTCTTCCAGAATCAGGAGAACCGTTTGGCTTGATTGACCTTTTCCCGCCATTTCCATGACAACAGGAGAAAATTAACAAAAAATTTAAAAAATACAATCAGAGAGAGAGAAAGATGGATCGTACAATCTCCAAGAGCAAAAGGGTCGTCTACAGCTGCCTTGACGCAGACATACAGCGGCTGCATGTTCTCCATTTCCTCCTCCATCCTTTCTAAAATCAAAAGAGATCATCTAACAGAGTGCCCCTTCTACCGTAGAAGTTGGATAGCGCTCGGCCTTGGAATGGTCTCGAGTCAATCGCCGCATTTAACGGAAAATCCAGGCATCCCTGTAATCTTTTTATACTGCGGGACGATTATTTTCAACAGTCAGTTTGTCTAGCTCCTACAGTTCTTTTATTAATCTTCACACATGAGCCTTTCTTTTTTAGATATTGAGATTATAACTTTTTCTCAATTTCAATTATTATCTTGTATTTTCATGATAATATGATGTACTTTATATTTTTGTTTGAGGGAAAAAAAGTTGAAAGTCCTTCCATGTGAAAAGAAAGGTAAATAAATATTTTTCTCTTTTCTATATTGAACCAATGTTTAATTATTCATATACTTTTTTCACATTATTAGCTTTTTTTTAAGCTGATCTATTTTATCTTTATTTATTTTATTGTCATCCTAATATCACTCTTTATATCATTGACTTTATTAACTATTTTTTCTCACCTTTTTTCTTTTTTTTTTCCAATATCTTTTTTCTCAAACCAAACACACCTTGCATCCCAATGATTATTAAGCGACTAGTTTGGAACCTAGAAACCGCAGTGGTTTACTTGGGAATGTGTCATCCAAACGTATAGCCCAGAGGATTCACAGCCCTTAAGGAAATTGATTCCAAATGATAACATGCTTGACAGAAGGTTGTAACCCAAGATTCCTTCACATACAATAACAAACGAAACACCTATCTGTTGATTGATAATTAGGTAGGCAGATATAGACACCAAGCTAATATATTAAGAAAGATAGAGGGAGAACTGTAGGGGAGTCTCCACGCCATCAGTTGTATGCTGGTCCTGGGGATGAAGGGTCTGAATTGCAGCATATCCCTTTGCGTTTGCATACTTGCCAGTTCCACCAATGACGGCCACCTGCGATTCAGGCGACGCAGTGCGGTGAACCCCGAAGAAACTTAGGCTGTCTTCATAATGGCCGTCGCCCTCGAAGATGGCGGTGAAAGCCAGGGTCTGGCTGGTGCCATCTTGGGAGCTGGCCACGTAGAATCCCTGCGCCTTACCAATCACAGCTGAGCCGAGCTCGTGCCCTTCAGTCAGCTCATCGTCGATAACTGTCGTGGTCCCAAACATAAGCTTCTGGAGGGTAGACCCCGCTGGCAGCTGGCCGCCCGAAACGAACGGAAGGGTGTTGCCGTTGATTGAAGTTGTTGTCTGGCCGCCAAGGCCTGTCAGGAAGGGAGCATTGTTGGTGTTAATCAGGCCATTGTTGCCGTTGGGGAGGGGCACGGCGCCGTTGATTGGGAGGACAGTTGGATTGCTCTTAGCGAAGGGGAGCTGGTTGTTGATGTCGGAGGTGGCGACGATTCCCGTCACGACTCTGGCCGATGGGTGAGACCCACCTAGCACATCGTGCACGAAGAAGGTCAGTGGGTGGTGGGCCTCACCTGCGGCCACAGCGGCGCCAGCTGCAGCTGCTTGCGTTGGTGCAGCTACAATGGCAACAGGCGGTGCCACTGGTGCACCGGGAGTTTTTGCCTCCGTGGCTTCGACTGGACCCTCAACGGTGGCCGCAGGCGCACCTGTTTGCTTGGGGCCCACTGTGGCAGCTGGCGCTGCGGTAGTGTCTACAGGGGGTGCCACCGGTGCAGTGGGTGTTGCCTCCGGGGCCTCGATTGGTGGATCCTCAACTGGCGATGCCTCTGGGCCCTCGTCGAGGATCCGAGCTGCAGTGTCGCATGTGATGGTGATGACTAACATCAAGAAGAAGATGGTGGCCTTGAGTGTGCAAAACATGGGGCTGTGCTTTTCCATGTGTGTGAGGAATGCAGATTGGCAAGTTGTTGTTTTGTTGGGAGATGAGGGAGCTCCTGTGTGGATATATAGCGGCGGAGGAAAAAAACAGACTGCTGAAGTGCGCAGTCATGGAGTTGATGAGATGGAGTCGTTGAGTTAACAGCTGCTTAGTGCGTTTGGTTGAGACCGAAACCAGATGAGAAAAGGACGTTGGCTGTGGTCGGGTCCATTCGATCAGAAATGTGCCGGACACGTGGGATGGATCCTGACCGTCAGTTGAACCATGGCCTTAAATTGTATGGCAAGAAATGAAAATGGTCGACTGAGGATGTTCAGGCAATCCGCACGGCCTAATGATTGTGTTGGTGTAGTGCTAAGTGGGGAAGATTTCGTTGAATCGGGTTATAAATGAGAGGCCATTTTGAATTGGGTTATGGCTTATAAATGAAATGGGAAGACGTACTTGAATTAGTTCATATCACCGTCGGCGCCATACGCTATTATCATAATTTCTTTTTAAGTATTAATATAGACATATAATTTTACACTTAATTTATAGATTCAATTAAAAAAATAAAATTATTTTAAATATAAATTTTATTTGTGAAAGTATCATCCTTATGTGAAATACAAAGCTAATATATGCAACTTTATTTATGAAAACTTCAAGATAGAAATCAAAGAGAACAGAAGACATCAATTTCATATTAAGTGTACTCACCCTAAACTGTGTATTGGCTCTTTTAATTTTAAAAATATTAAGTGTACTCCTAATTAAGTTTTTGTATATGCCTTTGACTTCCACGAGTTGTTATAACGTGGGATGATACAGTTTGCTCCTTTTTCCGGATTATTTGCATATTACCTCTAAACTTTTATAAAGTTGCATATTTGATATCATAAGTTAAAATCACAACTTGGCCTAATTAAATTTATGAAGATTTCATAATCCCTCCTTTCATCAATGACTATAAGTAGAAAAATTACTTTCCACCAAGTCTAGTTTCTTTGGATGAATATCCAACATTTACAATCTTAGTGGGTTAAAATGTAAATTTTAATTTTAAATAATTATTTTAAGTTATTTTGAATAATTTTAAATAAATTTCAAATAATCATAAATAAATTTCAATCAACCCTTCTATGCTTTGTTTGAAATATATCAAACATTATTTATAATTACTTATACAAATTATTCAAAATTAAAATTTATATTTAAACTTTGTAAATTTGCAAAATTTACAAATTCGCCCAAGGTGGTTTTTCTCCTTACATCCATAGATAGATGGATGGCTATCTAAATGTTATAATCTTATGAAGAATTCAGAAATGCGTTTAATATTTAAAAATTTAGGGAATAAAGACTTTAGGGGCATGAGTATAATTTCCACATTTATCATTGGCGCTATGTTAGCATGTGGCTCACTGCTTGTTGCACTCAAGATTACTGTACTCAAGGAATGCCACAAATATATAATAATTAACCATGAATTGGAGGAGATAATGAGTGAAGCAATTCTTATTTTTTTTATGGCTGTTCTTTGTGATTTATACTAGCAGGAAATGGTGAAATCTTTAAACTGGGCAAATAGACGGCTTTCTTTTGAGCACTGATCTGAATTTTGGAATTTGTATTCTCTTGCCTGTGGCTCGTATAAAATAGTGCCATAGTAGCTAAAGCTGTAATGGGTGTGGCTGTGATTACCAGCATTTAGACTCTAGCAACCTCTTTCAAGAGGGAGGAAAAAGGGACCAAAAACAAGCAAATGAAACATTATGCTCTTGGATCATAAATCCAACATTGGGCTTACATGTGAATAATTATGTGTTGTGGACTGTTATATTCGGTTAAGCCCATTTAAAGTGATCTATTAAGGTTTGGGTAATTTGGGTTTTAATGTATCTGATAGAGTGTGAGCCTTTAATGTATAAAAACTTAAGAGTAATTTCTATTTTTATGATGGGCTAAAATAGAAATACTAAAGGATAATGTGTAAGTACGTATGAGTTATCTATATATAGTGATCATGGTCCCTGGGTTACATGTGTGTGTTAATTTCATTCTTTCTGGCATCCCATTACCAGAGAGAAAATAAAGAGAAAAGCTAAAGAGTTCTCTTAAGGGAATACGTGTTAATCTAGAAGGCCAACTGCACGGCTCTAAACAGAAATCAACTATTATGGATTCAGGCACGGTTCCGCTTATGTGTTTATTAATTCTTGATGATCCAATATGAATGATCCTGAGATTTATATGATGGTTTCCACAAAAGTAATTGTCTTAGCAAGTGGTATCAAAGCCTCTCATATTGAATCATTGAGATTAAAAAAATCAAGTTTCTTATTATTAGATTGTTAATGGAAATTAAATTTCAAAATCCCAAATATTATGTCCCCAAATTTTAGATTTAGGTTGCAATCCAAAACCATACATTGCTACCATTAGCCAAATCAGAAAATCCCAAATTATGTTAGGCCGTCCATTCAGAATTCTATATCCCAAATTGGATTCCAATTTTTTTTGAAAACACTAATCCGTTTGCACTCCATAGAAGATCAAGCCAGGTCGATCAACCCTAGCCAACCGACTGGACTGAACGGATGGTGGCATCTCATCCAGCTAGCAGTAATCAGCGATGGACGACGCTGATGGCGGTGATGAATATCGGGGTTGGGCAAGGACGGCAGCTGATAATGGCGGCTGACGGCAACAGGGAGGCACGATTGGTTTTTCTGGGGCACATCCAAAACTAGATCCGACTGAATTAATCGCCCAAAATAAACTCACTGGCTTCATCTCGCAGCCAAATCAGAAAACCTCCTTCTCAGATCACGCCCAAACTAGTTTAGATTTTCGTCCGGACCACGCCGATCAGACGACCCAACGACCATGGTAGCCACCTGACTAGGTGGACGCACATTGGCTGCCAGGCGGCGGGCAGGTGGGTGGTGTTGATGGCAGCGAGCGACATTTGAACGCATATGGGTTTTTCGTTCTTTTTTGTTTTGGATTCAGCCATGACTGCTCATCGTCAGTGATGAAGAAGGCAACGACTGCCGTCGTTTGCAGCAGCAAGTTGCTGGCGACGACGAGCAACAACGGCAGGGGCAACGGGAGACAGATGGGTTCTTGGTTTCGGCAGCCATGGTTGCTAGTTGTCAGTTGGGGAAGAAGACGGGTTTAGAAACCCTAAAACAGAATTTATTTTTTTTTAACGGACGACCAAGATTAGAGTTAATGTTTAGGGGTCATTTGATATCAGGTTTGATGTTTAAATAGTCGATTTCCATATTTTTAGATTTTAAAAAATATGACTGTATTTTCAGATTTTATGGGGATAAATTTAAAGGGCTTAAATTTTATCTACTAGATTAGTCATAAAATATTTAGATTCCCTATTCTCATGTGATTCTTAAGGTTCATAGATTTATTATTTATATTATTTTTTTTGGAATCTTTTAAGAAAATATTTTTTTGGTGAAATTTTAAATTCGAATATTGGTATGATTGTATATATATTTTGAGATGAGTTAATTGAAACTACATGTCACCAAAGCGACCTCTATTGCGAAAATTAATTTATTTTAAAATATAAAAAATTATGCACTTGTAATTTATGTGAATATTGATGGGCCCAAAGGAAGATTGATATTTACTAGAATTGCATGTGCATCTGTGGTAATAAATATGTTATAATTATTTAGTTTTACATGTGATTAATAAATTGGCCGAAAGAAAAATTTATTTTTGACATGTTTTTATTGTCAGTGTTTGATTACTATACCAAGATATCATTTACAAGTTAATATTTTATCCAAAGATAAAGTATTGATGGAGTGCTCGATATCTTAAAATGAGAGTTTACCTTTATTTGAATTTATTATTATATTTTTTTATTTTAAGACTTATGTGAGCTTATTTTTTGTTTATTTGTTGTTTTCTATGTGGCTATAATTCTTGTCAATATTACTGTCAACATCAATTTAATGAGGTATAAATCAGATAAGGAAGATACATATATGGCACCTAAAAAGAAACAACAAAAGAAACCGAATGAACTGGAAGATAATAGTTGTTTCTTCTATGAAACTAAAGGACATAAAAAGAAGCAGTGCACCAATTATCATGCATGGTATGCAAAAGGAGGTATGCTTCTTAATTTGATTTGCTCTGAAGTTAATTTAACTTGGTACCTAGATATACATGGTGGATAGATTTTATTGCAATAGCTCATATCAGTGTATCTAGCCAGGATTGCATAAGTTATTGTAAGCTAAATAATGGTGAAAGATACATCTATGTAGCTGATAATAAGACAATTCAAGTTGATGCAATTGAAAATTTTAAATTACTGTTAAAGACTAGATATTATTTGAATCTTGATAAGACATTTATTGTATCGTCTTTTAGACGGAACTTAATTTCTATTTCTGCTTTGGACAAATTTGGATATTCATGTTCATTTGAAAATAAAAATTTTACTTTGTTTTATTATTCAAAATTGGTTGGGTCTAGTTCTTTATTAAGTTATGATAATTTTTATTTAATTAATATAATTACTTCATTTAATGGATCCTTGTAATTAAGTACACTAGGTGTAAAGAGAAAATAAATCCATGAGAATTTAGCTGCATTATGACATAAGAGATTATGTCATATCTTCAGATGGAGAATAGTTAGATGAAATTCTAGATCTCTTAGATTTCACAAATTTCTATGTTTGTGTTAACTATATAAAAGAAAAGTAAACCAATAAAAGAAAATTTGAAGCCAATAGGACTTTGGACGTCTTAGAACTTATACATACAATATTTATGGGTCATTCCTCTTGGCTGCTTAGAATGGTCAACAATATTTTATAACATTCGTAGATGAGATATGGCTACATATATCCCATTCATGAAAAGTTATAGTCGCTGGATTTGTTTAAAAATTATAAGGCTGAAGTTGAGAATCAACTCAGCAAAAGGATCAAAAGCGTTAGATCTAACCGTAGTGGTGAATACTATGGTAGATATGACGGTTTAGGTGAACAACATCCAGGACCATTTGCTAAATTTCTAGAGGAATGCGGTATCGTCCCATAGTATATCATGCCGGATTTGCCCACTGTGAATGATGTTACTAAAAGACCAAACAAAACGCTTAAGGACATGGCGAGGAGTATGATTTCTCATTCTACCTTACTAAAATCACTTTGGAGAGAAACACTTCAGACTGCAACTTATATTCTCAACAGAGTTCCAACTAAAGCAACTGCTAAAACCCCTTTATGTGCTTTGGATGGGCAAGAAGCCCAGTTTATAACACTTGCATATTTAGGGATGTCCAATTGGGGTAAGGCCTTATAGGCCCAATGAAAGAAAATTGGACTCAAGGACGGTGAGTTACTATTTTATTGGATACTCTAAAAGATCCACGGGGTACAAGTTTTATGATCTCACAACTAAGTTGATTTTCGAATCAGAAAATGTTTGGTTCTTTAAGGATGTCGAGTTTGTGGGGGGAGATATGGTTAGAGATTTTATTTTTAGAGAAAGAATATGTTGAGATTTCCATAAGTGTTATTGGCATTGATCATGATCCTATTCATGACTTTGTTCAAAACACAATGGATCAAGATAATGTTGGAGAACCTCCCAATCAAGAAATTATTCTAAAAGAAGAAACTCTACCACCTCAAGAACCTATGCCATTAAGGAGATCCACCAGAGAAAGAAAAAGTGCAATACCAGATAATCACGTTGTATTTCTTCAGGAACATGAGGTTGATGATGGAGTGATGGAAGATGCGATCTACTTTCGTCAAGCCATGAAAAGTTCTAATTCTCAAAAGTGGATTGATGCCATGAATGAGGAGATTAAGTCCATGAAGGATAGTGATGTGTGAGATCTTATCCCATCGCCAAAAGGTGCGAAACCCATTGGAGACCAAGAGGGATTCGAAAGGCGATGTGGAAAGGTACAAGGTTCGTCTTGTTGAAAGAGCTTCACACAGAAAGAAGGCATCGACTATAAAGAGAATTTCTCTCCAGTTTCTTTAAAAGATTCTTTCAAGATAATAATGATATTAGTGGCGCATTTCAATCTTGAATTACATCAGATGCATGTAAAGACAACGTTTCTAAATGGTGACATTGATGAAACGATTTATATGGTGCAACCAGAAAACTGTATTTGGAGATCCAAAGAATATGATCTACAAACTCAAGAAATCTATCTATGGACTCAAGCAAGCATCTCAGCAATGACATTTTGAGTTTTATCAAGTAATCATCTTATTCAACTTTGAGATGAATTTGGTCGATGATTGTGTATATTATAAATTCTGTGGGAGCAATTATATTTTTCTGATTTTGTATGTCGATGACATTTTGCTTACTAGCAATGATATAGACTTATTGCATGAAACCAATAGATTTCTATCTAAGAATTTTGAAATGAAAGATCTTGGTAACACCTCTTTTGTATTAGGGATTCAGATATACCAGAATTGCTCCCAGGATATTCTTGGATTATCACAAAAGGTCTATATCAAAAAAGTTCTTAAAAGGTATAACATGTAGGATTATAAGCCAGGTGATACCCTTGTGGCTAAGGGAGATAAGTTTAGTCTTTAACAGTGCCCTAAGAATAATATTGAAAAAATGAAATGCAGAATATTCCTTATGCATCAGCGGTAGGGAGTCTAATGTATGATCA
>JAYJMB010077147.1:4442-15240 GCA_036873735.1 Pouteria campechiana
TAATTCCAGCAGTTCCATATGTATATGTACACCCATTCAGGCATTCTATCTCAGTTGCTTGATCCATATGAGAAACATTCAGAAGCAGGAAAGGAAGATGAATAACATGAAAAATGAGGGATAATGAAGATTTGCTTGTATCCACAATATCTTAAATTGGCAAGTAGAATTTCACGGCAAAGTGAACACGCAGCAAAGGTGAATGACATAAGTCAGAATCACTAACGGAAATCTTCTACAGTGTAACAAGCTGTTGCAAATAAGAAAATTTTCAATGGCAAAAAACTTGCTGTTTGAGGTGATATTTACTTGTCTCCCTCACCTGGAATGTTGTTCATCCCGAACACCATTGATCAAAAAACCATGACTTCATTCAACCAATTAAAAAGCATGTTCATGTCAACCACCATTGATCAAAGAACCATGACTTCATGTAACCAATTACACAGCAGTATCGATAGTTGTGGCTATCAAGAACTCAAAGGTTTGTGCTTCAATAATTAGTCTGATTCCATCAGCCTTCAAGATAGTGGTTACAATAACAGTAAGTTTGTGTGAACAGTGTAGGATGACACAATCCACACATAATTCCCTCTACTCATCACTAGTAACTAGAGGTTGTTCCAGCAGTTTTATTGGGAAGGCAAGCTGCAACCTTTCTATTTGCTTGAGGAGAAAGAGAAAGGGCAAGAAAGAAAGGGGGTTTATTGGCTAGCAGTCTAAGGGAATGCAAGACAAGATAAAGGTCTTACAAGACACTCCCAGATGATTTTGCAGTTTTCATCACACAAGACATGACATAAATCTCCCAAAGAATTCTCCAGAATTTGTGATTTCAATCATCATAGAGAACGCCAAAACTACTTCAAACAGATAAGGATATATATATATATATATATATATATATATATATATAGACAACTTCACAATCCTAAGCATTCACAAAATTTGACAAGAGAGCAGTATCTGTATATCCCTTGGGCTTCACAAAGCTGTGTCATGCCATTGACTGCTTAGTTACTAATCTAAGGAAACTTCCAATATCTCTCTGGACAACTAAAACAAAGACTAGGAAAAAACTCTTAGACACAATAAATAATCTCCAGCCAGGACTGGGTTCTGTAGGATCAATCTGCATACCTCAGAGATGTTAGTCCAACAATATTCAACCTTCCAAAAAAAGCATTTTGAAATTGAGAGAATTTCCTTAATACGACTTTGAAGTTTGAACAAAAGCTGATATCATGAGGCGAATTCACCCCAACATATAGGTCTCCATTGAAACAGAAAGCAAGATGAGGTCTGGCAACTCCACAAAATAGCATGCTGCATCTAGTGGTCCAAGGAGAATCAATCTGTGTCATAACACTTCTCAGTTTCCACAGCACATAATGACCACCACAGTACCACCACGAAGCTTTAACCCAACTAATTGGGATTAGATACACACACCCAACCATCATTTCCCCAGAGCGAGAAGATAGGCGATCAGGAAACTTGGTTGAAAGCTTGACATACCAACTAAAGCTACCAAAGTTGCAAAAGTGCCTCTACCAAGATCCACTATGGGAGATAGCATTCAACTAGGGCCAGAAAAGTCAGGAGTCCCGCTGGTTGGTAAGCGTGCAAGCATGTGCATACATCATTCAAAACACGCACCATGATTCTTCTGCAGCGGAATATGTCTATTTTACCCATCATGCCTTTTGTCTGTAAATCGGACAACTCTATGATCCTTATTCAACATAATAACAATATTTTCCCCATCATGCCTTTGTCTATGGATTTGCCAGATCTCAGTAACTAACAGAATGATCATATGCTTCCTAGTCTTGTTTATTTGGCAAAGGTTGAGTCATCATCGGGAACGAGCCAGGATTCATCCATGATGGTCAGACTCCCCATCTCTAAGGTGTCTAAGTACTATTTAGACACCTTGTCCTTGCTCGTGTCATTTAGGAACGGTTGAACCATTGTATTTATGATGGGCAAGACTGTGTTCCATGCTGGCTAGTCAAGCCCATATTCTAAGCAGCATGCTCATGCTCAAACAGACCATAGACAAAGCTAGGATCGGCATGCATCCCACGTAGGCTGCAGCATGGCAGGTTATCCAAATCGAAATTTTATCAATGTGCAGAATTCTAACCGTACCCTTCTCACGTCTCTCACTCGGCTGCTAGAATTCCATCTCTAGTGACACTAGAACTGCTGACACTAAACCCGTCCAAGAACCCAAAAAGAAACCCTTTTGCCACGCGTGGAACTAACACTCAAATGCAGCTACTCAAAAAGCAGAAAGATCCACGCAATCTGAAGCAAATCTGAGACAATGGGCGAATTTCCAATATCTGCTGTGCCCAAAACAATCGGTGACAAGCAGCCAGTGATGATTATACAGCATTGTCTGTGCGAAAAAGTAGAATAAATTCACAATACCTTACACCCATCGATACCAAACTGGAAAAGCCGAATCCCATTCACCCGGAGAAACTCGTCATTGGGTTGGGGATACGGTTCCGGGCATAGATTTCTGAAATTTCAGAGGAAACCAAAAACCGTCACCACAAAAAGGCTGGCGGAAAAGGCACGAAGAAAAGAACAAAGTCAAAGACTCACAAGATAGAGCGCAGGCCAAGGGTTTGAAGGAAACTGAAATTGGAGACGTTGGGGAATCCAGAGCGGTAGATGCCATTATCGACCAACGCGAAATTCAACGGCGGGATGTAGAGCTGCTCTTCATCTTCTTTCGGCGCCGCTGCCACCGCAGCTGCGCTCTCAACAACCACAATCACCTTCTCCTCATCGTCGTCAGACGGTGGATTTCCATCTGGAATCGGCTTTCTCATCTCGTTCGCCTCCAATTTTATCGCAGCGAAGTGAAGCTGACGACGAGAGAGAGATTATCGGATATTCAGAGCCGATAACGAGGGTGGTGGAATCTGCTACTGAGGCGCTGGCTATTAAAATGCGCCGCAGTGGAGGAGGTGGTGGCGGTGACGATGATGATGACGAGAAAGCGCTCGTGGTAAAAGTCAAGAAAAAGCGGAGAAGATACGCATCCGGCTCACGGAAAGTAAAAAAAGGTTGAATGGCGTGGGCCCCCACCTTGGCGCGCTACTGAGGGCGATACTCTTTTTCCATGTCCCGCGAGATTTTTTTTTTGCCCCCAGCGAAGCCCCGCGGAAGCCAGTGAGTTTGGTAGCTTGGCGGCTCTCAGACCAGATGGATGGCTAGGATTGTTTAACTGGTTACCGTATGGACGGCAGAAATTCTTTTCTGACACTCCCAAAGCAAAAGGGAAAATCCCTGCTACTCTGAAACGAGATAGAGATGTACCAATATATAAGATTGACCAATATTTTTTATAGAAGTTGGATAAAAATTCTCGATGTGGTTAACTATGTCCTTTAATTTATGATTGGCAACATGGATTAGAAAAAAAAATGAAATGGAGTTTCCACAATTATTTTTAAAATTGTTGATATGACATGCAACAGCGGTTACGATTCTGTTTCATATTTTAAATTATTAATTTCTATCTTTTCTAAATCCCTGAATCTCCTAAATTACTCAAGTCATTTTCGTTTTTTAAATGAAAACCAATCTCAGCCCAGCATTTAACTCCACCCGCGAAAAGAAATCAACCGAAGGAGGGAGACTTTGTAATGATATGAGTATCTCAAGTCCAACCAGTTGCACAGAAACATACAGCTCAACCCCAAAAATCCCATCCAAATATGATTTTTTTCTCAGCAATTAAAGCTTCCATTAGCAATATATACGCTCTTGGATGATTGCCGAAAGACTGAAGCTGCAAGTGCTTGTAAGGAGCTCTATATCGAATGAAATCATTATAAGACATTTAGAACAAAATTTAAAAATATTTTCAAACCTAGATATTTAAAAGATGAATGTAAAAATATTTAACGGATTGGATTTTTACCATACCTTGAAAATTTGTCACTTTTGTGGTATATGAATTTTGATGGATGGTCCAGCTTGCTGGACGTGGAAGTGAAAATGGACTGAAGTACATACCGGGGAATATGCTTTGAGGAGGGGTTTCACGTACGTGAATATTGCTTGCATCGCCCGTGCGCCACGTACGCAGTTCGTCGCTAGCGGCAGCATCAACAGCATATTCCATGATGAAAAGTGCAAAATCGATGAACACGTGGCATCCCGCTATTCGCTGATCCGAATCATTCAATTAGCCGGCTCATCATTTGTCCCACAGACTCGCGTTCTGAGAATCTAAAGTTTTCTCTTCAAATTCTCACCACTTTCTCACTTGACTCTTTTATGTGAAGATATTTATGTATTATATTAATTTTATTTTTTATATTATTATTTATATTTTCACTTTATAATTAATATTTTCTTTTTTGATGATATTGCATTTAAAAAAAATCCATTTCTCATTGAAGTTTGGTTTGGATGCATTAAAAAGGGATTATATGAGCAATATACTCTCTTTTATATGCAACATTTTAACTATTATAATAATTTTATTTTTTATTATTATTTATATATTTTTTAATTATTTTCTTACTTTCTTCATTAAAGAGCTAACAATTCTGGTGTCAATCTCCTGTTGCACCTCTGCTAAAATCTCATCTTTTTAATACAACTCTTTCTACTAAGCTATATCCAAACATACCCTACGTAAATATCATCAGTGAAAATCAATTTGCGCAAGTTGCTTCGAAAACTTCACACGCGTGTAAGCATTTATGTGGGTATTCATTTGTAAGGCAGAAAAGTAGCAGCAAAATTGGACATGTTATCCTTTGGGGTATGGGGAAATACTTTTCTGTATGGAATTTTGTTAACTATTTTATTTGTACACTTTAAAAATGCACACCTATTTTCAAAACTATTAGTGCGAAGCTTTATAATGCTAGAAAGCGAAATGAGAGGTGTATATGAGTGCTCCAAAGTTAGAATGGTCTACATCAATGCTTTAATTCAGCTTTCCTAGTCCCAACGGACTTAATATGAACCATTCAAATTGCCGAGTGCCACACACGTACATCATGATCAATCAGCTTATAAATAAGGTGAGGTCCATATTCTCCTGTATTATTTTAAGTAATGAAGAGGTTAATAGTGGTCCTCATGCACAAGATTTTGTATGCATAAATCCATGGCTAGCCATTGCTGCTCCGTCATCCATGAATCAGCAGACCGGCCAGCGAAATGGCATGAAGAAAGTGGACGTTAAAAAACATCACTATTCGTTATATTAAAGTGGAAACCTGGTCCCGCTGATGAGATCAGTAGTCCATAGTTTCTTGCTGGCTCACATTACATGGGTTACACTGGTAATGATTTAATGCTGCCGGGCAGCACCTCAATTTTCGGTGCCGCCCTTGTATTTTTGGGTTAATCGATATTTTGAAATTAGATCTAATCTATCATTTATATTTGAAGTAATTAATTTATTTTATATAAAAAAGATTATTTCGATTGGAAACTCTAGTGAATATAACCTTTCAGAATCATGATAAAACGTGTAAAAAATGAAAATTCATTTAAATTTATTAATAAAAATACTCGAATCATTTAAAATTTATTTTTAAGACTTATCGATGAAATATTAACAGTTTGATGAGATGGATATCTATAAAAATTAAAAAATTATTCCGAAATGTTTCGCCGGATTCCTGTACTCTGGTAGGCTTTTCCATTGTTATGGCCCATTTAAAATTTCAATCGAGATGAGTTTGGATTTATTGGGGAGCCGAAAATGAAAGTGCAGCACCGGAACTTGGATGCTGGCTGGCACAAGAGGCCTGGTTCATGCATGGCAGCAATGTCGTGTACGATTTTAAAAATAAATAAAAGCTCAAGAGAAGATCATATATTACCGTATTCCTTGTCGCAGAGATTGTGATACATGTTGGACTGCTAGATTTGTTGAACAGGTTATTATTTAGAGATGTTTGGAATGCATACAATCAGCTCAGCTCGCTGCCCTATTGAGGAATGAAATGAAATCCACCAAGACCGTCTTTTGAGCCGTCGGAAGGGTTTCGTTAACGTACACTGCACTCTTACTTCAACTTGTCAGCCAAAGGGTTGCCAACGTTTCTGGCATGAAAGATGACAAGACGACAATGATTAATACTTAACCAAACTGAGCACATGTCGCCGTGCCTTCTAAAACTCTAACAAATCAAAAATACGCTAAACCGGGCATTTTTTTAAAATTTAATTACCATGCAGAAGGGTAATGAATGAAAAGGCCGAATAAAGTAGTCCGAATGGTATGTATGATTTTCACTAGGTATTGTGATAAATTCGCAACGGACATAATTTCTAGGCATGCATGTCTCGATTAAAAGGAAAAATCAAGATTCAGTGTTTCTTTGTTCTACAAGCAATAGTTTCTGTAGTCCAACGGCTGCCAAGATCCATGGGCACGTAACTCTATGCATCGAGAGAAAGGGCATAATTATATATTAGTAAAGATCCCCGTATATATATATATATTAATATTATGTGCCTTTTATATACTTTGACAATGGAAGGTTAAAAGTGCTGATGGAAAGGAATTCACTCTCTCATTTTGACTCTTAAAGTCCTGTCTCCTTCAACTTCTCCCATTTCTTTGTCCTTCTTCTTTCCTAAGAATTCCTTTCTTTCCATCTAAATTTTCCTCTTTCTTCTTCTTTCTTTTCCCTAGCTAGGACTTTCTTAGCAACCATGACCTAATTCTTACACCTAAGCCAATGTCCATGATATATGATGTTGGCAAGCACAGACAATTTCCAATGTAGGAGCCAAGACAATTGGTTAGGCGGGTGCAAAATGTATACTTTAAATTTAAGTATTTACCTAATGGGTGGGACGCAATGTTTTCCCAGTTGCAAGAAGGCCATTGATAGACTGCGGTGTCTGATCCCATTTATAGAATGGTGATGAGTCCTTTAAAAGAAAGGATATGTTTAGACGTCTGGGCCATGATGGATAGCTTAAGCTTTTCAACTCAATTGGCATCAGAGCTACGCATAGACCCATAAGTCATGGGTTCAACCCCCGTACCCCATGTACGCGCCGCCGTGAAGGTAATGTTGTCCTGGTAGCGATGGTGCCATTGGTAGATCCGTGATGCCTGATCCCATTGATAGAAAGGTGGCAAGTTCTTCTGAAAAAAACGAATATATTAAGATATTTGGGCCTTGACTAGACTAGATAGCTTCTTGGAAACCCGTGCTGAAACATGGGTTCTTACCTATCTAGGCCTTACCTAGACAGCTTACAATTAGCAACTGATAACGAAACATGGGTTCTTGTAGGATTTTGCCTATTTAGATAGATCAACCTAGTTTTGAACACAGATCCTAACAACACATAATGGAAGAAGAAGAGAAGCTAAATATTCAACAGAATAGTTTTCAATAATCGTAAATTCGCTAATAAAACAAGTCAAGCCCATTTTCTTCTACACATGCGCAGCCAACCCAGATTATAGGAGACGACGCAAAGAAGCCTTCCCGGGCTGGCCCACTCCAACATAGTGCCTAATTGGCGGTAATGCCTTAATTGATACATGCGCTGAAATTGCACATGGGAAGGTGTTCATCATACAAGAATTGTATTTTTTTAAAAAATGCTTAAGACTAAGTTAATTATATATAATTAAGGTATATATGGGCGTTCAACTTTTTCTCTATAGCCGAAAAGAGTTTCATTGACAAACCATTTCTTTAGTCTTCTACTCCTTCACATGTATTAAACACTTACACTTGGTCGCGCTGCAACGTCTTCTTACCTCTTTCTATTGGTAAGAAATTGTGAGATTTTGTAGTTAGCAAGAAATTAATGATATATTGTAACCGAATTGTAAATATCAAATTTTTTTTTTTTTTTAAGAAAGCTTTTGAAAAAAGAGGGTTCGGCCTCTCTTAAAACTGTTTAAAACAATTTTAGCGAAAAATCTTATTGCTGAGAGGGTAATATTCTACTTAAAAATATAACTTTAAATTAATATAAATTTCTTTCTAAGATATTATGTTTGTCTTTTAATTTTTTTTCTTTTTTATGTAGTTCATATGGGCCTATTTAGATCTGTCTTTAAATAGAGTGCAAGAATACTTTCTATATAGAGCCAATGTAGATTCGTTTTGGAAAATCATGAGTTCTTTTATGGGCTCTTCTAAGTATATGGATTTATCGTTTTATTTCTAATTTTTCTAGAGCAAGTACTTTTAATCTTAATTTACCTTTTAGGGAGATCCCGAAGATCCAGGGAAATCTCCCCCAAGTTCCCCCAATTCTTCCACCCGCAAGGTCAGTAAAATCCGCTACATCCCAGATCCACCGTTGTGTGACGGCCTCTGATTTTAATAGCTTAGATTGGGAGATCCTATCCATTTATTATTTCCACTCGATTTAGACTGTTTACTTCAAGCAATATCAACAGGCACTGCAATTTGGATCGTGTAATTCTGCCGCCCGTAAACCCGAATGTGATCTTCTTCTTGAGCTGTAAACATCGGGTATTCGTGGTTGGATTTAGTTGAAATTTAGCTGAGTTTGTGTTTGATTTTACCCATTGTATGATTTATCAGTTCATTGAATGCTACTTTGTTTGAATGTTGATATTTTAGGGTCTGTAACAGGGGTTTTGATCCCTTGGAAGGTATTAGAACACTCCATGTGGCCCATGATCTTATATGGTAGTCCCAGGTTGTTCTTCCCTTTATAATGGATAGCAGTGGTCCTTATGAGGAGTGACAATCGATCGTAGCAATGGGTTCACCATCATGCATTTTCATCTCTGGAACTATCCTCCTCTATCATACAATTAGGATTTAACAAGACGAACTGATTTTTTTTTTTCTTTGCATTTACCTTACCATGAAATATGCATCTCTCCGTTTGAATCAAGTCACTGACTGCTCGGTTCATCAGGCCTGCTACGCTGTCCGTCAAAGCTGGGTCTCCAAAAAGTTTATGACAGGATGGCAAAGCCTCCTTATTTCTCCAGTGTTTCATTTTATTCAGCATTTGCTTCAAAGTCACAATGGTCATATAAGATTCCACTGTGGATTTTCTCTTCCTGCAGGGTCGTTCTTTTTCCCGTTGCTGTTACGTTTTTCATTACCCGGCGGTTTGTTCAGTTCGTTGACAGTTTCTTCAGCCCAATTTATGCTAGACTTGGCGTCAACATATTTGGTATGCTTCTAACTATTGCAAGTATTTATTTATTTTTTTTTGGCAGCTGCTTTCTTATTGGAATCTAGTTGCTTGTTGTCACGGAAATTTGTAAACCTGGTTCATTATTTTCTCAACTAGAGCTATCTCAGAGGCATTAAAAATTCATATTTACCTAATTTTAGTTTAGTAGAGGAGAATATTACCCTCGAAATCTCATACCAGGACCTTTTACTAGGATTTTTTCTTAAGAGTTTTTTTCCCAAGCTTTCTTGGCAGGTGGGTTTTTAGAAAACTCTTGATATTCATAATTCGATTATTGTAATATATTGTGAGAATGAAACAAGTCAATTTTCATAATTCCATTTTGGCAGCAGTTGAACATGTGCATCCGCACCATACGCGGCCAATATTGTGCGTGCCGGTCCGTGCATGTGTGCTGATTTTGGGAGGGAGGGTTCCGGTGTGAATTGATCCATCTATAGTCAACAAGCTTTGATTTACATAAAGTTTGATCTTGGTCTGGATTCGGAGTGCTGGCTTAGGCGTGCACGCGGCAAGAAGGATTGGATTTGTTGACCTTGCAGAGGCCGCCACTTCAATAGGTTGACTGAATGAAAGGGCAATGAACCCGGCGAGTTGGAATCCAGACACAGGCGGCTACGATTATTTATTGGAATGCATATACAAAACTCGTATGATTGGAAGGATATCGTTTTTCTGTTGTCCTGCATGCGTGCATACATGCTAAGCGTGCATCAGTGCTTTGAATACATACATACGTACAAGCAATCATGATAGGAGCAATGTTATCAGAACCGGGTGGTTGAGCTGGTCAGGTGTCGGGTTCACCGTCTGACCGGTCCGACCAGCTGGTCGAACCCGATGAATTGTTTTATTTATTTTTTTAGAAAAATATTTAAAAATAATATGACATAATTTTAAAAAAATCTAAATTACAGATATTAATCTAAATATACATATCTCTTATAATAATACTATATTACATTGATTTATTATTTTATTCTATTACACATATCATAAGTAAAAAAAGTTACTAGTATAGTAAACTGAATGAGACTGGATTGAACTCGTCTGGCTCACGGTTGAACCAAAACTACCGGTGTGTCCAGTCTGGCTCTAATAACAATGGATAGGAATGGTACATCAGTGAGGTTATTTGCAAAATAGACCATATAATTTTATATAAATTTGTTTTAGCATATATGTTTTGGATATTTGTAAAATAGATATTATAAATTTCACAAAATTGCAAAACAAATCCTAAGAGGAAAATTACAAATTTCAAGTTAATTACTTTCAAGTTTTTTAGAAAATACTAAAAATATCCTTGAACTACTTTATCTTTCCCACTATGAAATTCTAGCCAATATAGTGCTTAAATGTTGAAAGCTCCATAGGCAATAATAAGAATAGGAGGAAGAACCTCTATAGCAGCCTCATTGTAATCCTTCTAACTTTCTTATCCTTTGAACTTATTTTTGCCCTCTCATTCTATGCCACCCCTCCTTCCTCTCACGCCATCTCTCCATCCAATCCATTTATATATTTGGCCAACTCGTTCTCCTGATCTCCTCATGGCAACCAGTTAATAGCATCAAACCGTGTGGCT
>JAYJMB010077158.1:0-22648 GCA_036873735.1 Pouteria campechiana
AGGTGGCCATATTATATTTGGATATTTATGATATAATTCTTGTGGATTAGTATGTTGTATACAGGATAATGGTGGTACATTAGGGGAGACTCTGTCGGAATTTCCTCTGAATTTACCACTAGTAACGCTCCAGGAAGGAGGGGCGTTACAACTTCAAGGGTATCACCTCAAGCTATTCTTGAAGCATCAGACCCCAATTTGTTCTATCTCCCATATGATGTATATTGATAGTGCAGGGTCATGTAGATCAATGTGTACTTTGCTAACTTACCTTCACCCTTTCTTGAATTTAATAATTTAGATTATTTTGAAAGGATAAGGGTAATTGAAACTAAAGGGATTGTTTCCACAAAATTTGGGATTTCATCGTCCATCCTAACAACTTCTTCCTCCAGTACCTCTTATTATAAGTCAACGCCTCCTCTTCTCACTTTACCCAATCCTCCTCCTTCCTCAAGATTCAAAATTTCAATCATTAAAACTAAGAAAACCATTTCTAAACCTTCAAAAGTTGATTACCCCTTAGAAAATTATAGATATATTAACCCTATTCTCATAAGTCACACTTTATACAAAAGAAGGATGATAGTCAATGCTTAAGGTAAACCTCTTCCTTATCCATATTTAGCAAACCCTGAATTTCAATTTTGATTCAAGGTTATCAACTACAAGAAAAGCACTATACAACCTAAGGACAATGTTTAGACTGCTAAATATATTGTATTTTGATTTTGTCTATATCTTCTACATTTATCTTGCACATCAATGAAGTATACATTCTCAGATAATACTTGAATATTATCAGTTTCAAGCTTTCCCATATTGCTTGAATGATATTCCTTGGAAATTATTTATCCCTTTTATTATGACAAAAAAGGGGAGAAATATAGTGCAACTTGAGAGAAAATCGAATAAAAAAGAGAAAAATACAGAGTAAAAACTATAGTATCTACTCAGGGGGAGCTGGGCCATATAAGCTAATACAGAGTAAAAACTATAGTACCTACTCAGGGGGAGCCGAGCCACAAGAGCTAAAACTTAAAAAGCATGCACTAAGACAGGAGAAGCTAGATAAGCTAAAGCTAGATGAGATAAACTAAAAACTATGCACTAAGACAGGGGGATGCATAATACACTTATCCATGTATAAATTTCATGTGCATTACTACTAATAAATATTTTTACTCTCCCAAAAGTTATTTCACTCAAATGTTTTGTCATCATCAAAAAGGGGGAGAATGTTGAACCAAATGGTGTATAAGGCAAATAGCCAAGTTTTGATGATGAACAACAACATATGAGTGAACATTTGTGGTACTGACAATTGTGTTCCTAAGCATTGTAGAAATAAATATAAATATATAGGGTAAGAATTCAAATACAGTGGACAACGTACACAACAAATGCACTAGCTAGCAAAACCCACTGTCCAAAAGAAGTCAAGAATGATTAGAAGGAATTACACTGAAACTTTGAAAAGAAGCCACAAAGAACATCTGTAGTTATGAAGTTCAAGCCTCAATGCGAGATCAAGTAAATCTTCTACAGACAAAGTAAGTATCAGAAAACATCTGCCTCAAGAAGATTCAGACAAATCATTCCATGAACAAGTAAGATAAATTGCTGATAATCAGCATTTGTCTGCAATACAAAGATGAATTCAGAAGCAAAGATGAAACAAAGTTAAACTCAGACAAATGAAAAGCTAAAATGAAGTTAAATTATTCAAGCATATGTTTCTCATATAAAGTCTATTTGTAACTGAAGAAGATCAAGGAACTTGTTTGCAATCCTCTATAGAAGACAAAGAAGATGAAATAGAAGTGACATAGCAATTACAGAAGAATAACTTTGTCTCGTCTGCCACTTGCAACAAACAAACCATCAAACAACCAATGAAGAAAGGATTCGTCATAACTTCGTTTGTGACTTATGATAGACAACCCATCAGATGAACTATGTGAAAAACTATGTTTGCAGCCTGCAACTTCATCTCTATAAATAAACAACAAACAAAGTTATTTCATTTGCTAAGAAGGAGCCTTGTCTGCGCCAACGAGAGTCATCTGTTACTTACAACAGACAAACTAATAGACAAAGCTACTTCATCTGATGAAAGAAACTTTGTCTGCTGAGTAGTAAAGAGAAGAACTTCATCTGTGCTTCTACAATTCATCTGTTACTTATAGCAGACAAACTAAAAGATGAAGTAAAATACTACAACGATCTCAAATAAATTTATATAGATGAACTGTGGATCTACTCAAAGTCACTTTATCTCTTACTTACAAGAGATAGTCCAAGACTTGATCAGACAAAGTCCTTAGATAAAATATGGCGTATCATAAAAAGTAGAAGCCACCTATACTAGACGTCACTCACTACACTCTCCGGTCAACCTCTCATATGGAACAGATTCTATTAAACAAACCGGACAAATCAAGCTTAGCTAAAGATGGAAATAAATTCAAAGAAAAGTAGTCTACACTATGACAAAGGTTGCAATTTCAGAGGTTTCATCCCTTTAGATTTAATGAGCGTTTTTCCAAAACAAAGAAAGAGTCAATCATACAGAAAAGACTTTATCTAGTGTTTGCTAAAACTGGCAAGGCATCTTCTTCAAGGATGCGTTGCGGGCTTTCCAACTACAACGAGTTTATCAAGAAGACAACTTTTCAATGAGAGAAATCAAAACGATCTTCAACTATCATGCCCTGCTTTTCAAGGTGCGACCTTCCATTTTGCACGAAGGTTTCACTAAGATTTTCCCACTTTTAGGGTGGGGTGGTTGGGTCACATTTTCTAAATGGAATACTTTCTATAGAAAATTGGACAAAGCCTACCCTGAAAATGAGGCTATCCAAACTAGTATAAGCATTCACTACCTCATATAATACATTGATTTCACCTAAATTATGACTATGTCACCTGTACAAATATCTATCAGATAAAAGTAACACATTGATATAACTTCTAAAACATACACCCACAATCCTACAGCCCAAGATCTGGGTAAATTATGATGGCAACCTACATATTTTTCTAATTATCAACTTAATTCACAATATGGTAAATATATCACTAAGACATGCCTTTACACTACTTTATACATCAATTGACTTCTTTAAATTATAGTCATAGATTATATTTTCAATTTCAATTATACAAAGAGTATTGCAATACCAAATCAAACCTACCATAAGAGACATCTTCAAATCTTGCTTCTTAGTTCTAACCCACAGTTGGAATTCTTCACCTGTCGTTAAAAAAAACAGAATAAGAAAGCATGAGTCCGGGCAACTCAGTAAGTAGGCAAGTATGATAGAAAATAATGATCATTCATAATAATAGCATGTTCCATTCAAAATAGGCATAATCATGCTCCACATTATCCTATACCAATAATTCAAATCCATTATTGGGATATTCTCTATCCTTCATATTTAGACATCCATACACAAGAATAATGTCATCATATATAAAGGTCAGTCATGCAATCTAAGGGATACTTAATATCCCAATTGTTCATATTATTAAGAATCCAAATACATATCACTTTATAAGAAAACATGGGATATCCTCTATCCCCAAACCAAAAACACACATGCCTGGATTACAAAAAAATGGGATATTCACATCCCCATTCAGTCATCACATTCAATAAGAAGAAGAAAGCCTACTTACTTGGATGATGAATCATCTCATAATCCTCATATTCTCAAACTTGGCTTGTCATCCACGTGCCAAAGAATCTTAACCATATTATATAACACGCATCATTTATATACACATCCACATGACTGATTTATATCAATACAAGGAAATGCAATGTTCAAATATCATAATCCATTCATGGATTTATCTACACATGTCTCAAGGGCTTAACTGTACTTTACCATTGGTCCATCTCAAGTTAACCACATATACCACTTTTGTTATGGAAGCATTACATCAAACATGTGATTAACATTACTTAATTTAGGAATTTCTCTACAGGGCATCATTAAAATCTTGATTTCTTACAACATTTACTTCACATATGCATGATTATCACTTTAATCAACTTATAAACAACTCCATTAAGATTTAAATTTAATTAGTTCATAGCTTATACAGCCTATATACAAAAGCCCCTTCTTAACCACGCTTAGGGCATTGTTCCAAAACTTATTTTATTAGCCCAAATCATCCCAAACAAGTACTAAAATATCATGATTCATGTATTAATCATTTTCCCCATGTTTATTTCAACCAAATCTATCATTTTCCTAATTTTTCCATGATTCACAAATTTCCCAAAATCCTATTTGTGCCTAATCATCAATTCTCATGTCCAATTAAGTTCCAAATCATTATTAAGCATGCATGCATCATTTTCCCCATAATTTCTATGTCAGATCCATCAATTTTCTCCAAAATTCCCAAATTCCCAAAACCTTAACTTAAGAAAATCAGAAATAAGGGGGGAAAAACCAACTTACCAAGACTTTCTCTCATGGACAAAATCCAAGCCCAAAACTCCAGTTGGCACCATCCATTTGAAGTAAACTTGATTTTTCTTCCATTTTCATAGTTCAAATTGCCAAAAGTTGGGTTTAAATGAAAGATCAAATGATTTACTAACTAAGTAAGATGACTTCCTAGCTAAACAGGCAAAAATTAAGGCTGAAAGGGGTGTTAGGGCATGAAAGGGGAAGAAATGGAATGGGACAGGAGAAAAACAGAATGGACTGAGTTGAAAAAACCCAAGCCATATATTTATAGCCAGCGCATCCTTGTTGCCACGGCCTATACTCCAAAAATTGATTGGCACCACCGGCACCCATTCTGGCAGCACTGGAGCTAGTGTGCTGATTCCCAAAACATTGGATTGTTCATCCACTTTTTCATCCTATTTTCTGATATCTTTTTGCCATAATACATTCTATAAAATCCTAACATTAAAAAACATATTTAATCCTCATTTTATACATTATTAAAATATACAAAAAGTTTCATCATATAAATCTAGATCATATTTAATATATTGATTCATACTTAATTTCACAGTTCAATCCACGTTTTCTCTAGTCTTTCATCACTAAACTTATAATCATTTCATTTTTTCATTACTATCATGCATAATTACACCAAAATGCTCATTCAAGTAATTAAATCTCACTCCCAACTCAAGCAATAACCCATTAATTATAAGGAATTGTTCAAATTCAGAATTTGTACTTATACAAACCATTAATGATCCCATTTCATATAAAAAACTTCAAACATCATTATAATCACTTCCCACACATCACATATATGAAATAAAATATGTTCATGCTATTTTCTACCTCATTTAAGTTCAATTGCTAAGAATCACCTATTCAGTTGTTTTTACCAACCTTTTTCTGACATACTTAACTTCATAGGCCACTTTCATTTCAAATAGCATCCAATGCTTAATCTAATGTTTCACACACATTAAAATACGTATAATGACTATTTTAGGCCATTCATATATGTCATAATTATTCATTTACCCAATTTCATCACTTTAGTTCTTTTTCTTTTAAATGCATTTAGATAGATCACAAAGATGATATTTGTAAAAGTCACGGACCGAACTCTACTAATATCCTTATGAACATATTTCAAACACCTTAAACATCATCAAAGGCTATTCATTCATTGAAATTTTTGTGATTTTATGAAAATCACCAGTTGAGTTCTTTTTACCTAAACATTTAACTAAATAGTTCAAAATTCTAAAACTATCTCAATTTTTCAATTCAATATCTCATACACATCACATTATACATAATAATCATGCTACATTAGTCATTCAAGTCATATACATGACTTTTCTCAAAATCATTACTTGTGCTCATGTCACTCCATTCAGTCTTCCATAGCAATTTCTTTATAAAACACTGTGTATCACCTCAATTCCTCACTTTACTGAAATATGTAAATTTTTTCCAAAATTTCAATATTACAGGTGTTACAAACGTCCCTCCTTACAAAATGTTTTGTCCTCGAAACTTACAATAACATTTAATTCTTATTATTTTCTTAAACTTGTGAGCCAACTTAATCTCATCAAAACACATGGGTCCTTTCTATGTACCCAACTAGTTTCCTATATTACTTAATACCACTCTGCATGCTACACGATTCTATTTTGTACATCATGTTGTATACTCATTTTATAACATCAAGTAATTCAATCTCAACTACATCCATGATCATAATCTATATATGCAAATTTTCAAATATGTGGCCAAACAAATAGGATAGTTGCTATCCCTATTTACAATTTATTCAAATTAAAATACTCACAAGCAAAGTTATTCAATGATACATGGTCATGCAATCCTTTACAATACTTAATAGCATCCATAAAATTCAGTAAACACTCAAAATTTTCAACATCACATCGAGGAATCACAAGATAACATAGTACATCCAATTTCATCAATCAATCATCTAATATAAATAATAATAGGATTTCTAACTAAGAGTCTGTTAAACTACGATTCATCTCAAATTAACTCTACTCATATTTGAGTTATTCTCATCTCTATCTCATCATACATAGATCCATATTTTTATTCTCAATTATCCATCAAATCTAACCTGTTACTAATCAATATCATGCTCGGGAGGCTATAATAAAGTGGTCTAAACCATATTTAAGTGGAAACTATAATAAATTGGGCAAATAAAGTGGTCTAAACCATAATCAAGTGGCAACCACTATGAAACAGGGTAGTCTAAACCACAATAAAGTGGCAACCATTGCCAAATAAGGTGATCTGAATCACAATCGAGTGGCAACCACTGTCAAATGGACTCATCCTTACAACTCGGTGTATTCCAACCCATCCCTACAATCCAAATACAAATGTTGCAAGATCCATGACCACATGGTATACCACCTTCACTACAATTCAGAAATCACAAGTTCTCCATCCACATTTATGAAATAAGTAAAGGAGTCCACATATAAAAGGTTGATCAGACCTTTTTACCATGACAAGCGTTATCAAACAAACAAAGCCTAGAGAGGGGCAGGGATCTCAAATAACCAAAGTAGCCACCCCCGTAGGCATTAGAACCTCAAATATCTAACAATCATATGTTGGCAAGCATCCAAATCTTAGACACATATCAATCATGATTCAAGAGGCATCAAAATCCAAGCCTCAATCAAATAGCCAATGTTCGAATATTAATCATATAATATCCAAATCCCAATCAAATAACCAAGCCTAGGAAATAACCAACCTAGGCATACCTTAGTCAAATAACCAAATATCCAAACCTTAATCAAATAATCAAACCCAAATTCACAAAATTGATCTTTCTCAATAAGTATTCAAACTTGATTATATACTAATGGTATTCTAACTAAAATCTAAACCCAAATCCAACTTAAGAATGCGTGGTCTTTAGTCTGTAAAATAATCTCAATCCAAGCATGCATTCATCAAATTACTAAACCTAATTTCATATCATATTAAATCAATAATTTCCAACATCTATACAAAAGTCAGATATTCATCTGACTTACATTCAATCAAAATATATCAACTGAAGTTCTTGAAATTCATATACATAGTTTATCACTTACATTATCAATCAAGATAATTCAATTCGACTATAGTAGAGTCCCATGTCAATCCTCATATCAATCACCATATGAAAATATACCAGGTGCTCATTCTCAAATAGACTGCACATAGCAATTCATTACAAATCGTAACACGTACAATCATTTGTCAATCATAATGATTATAAACAAACAGGCTTAACAAGCTACTCAAAAATTCATAGATATTTCCAAGCATGATACACATAATGCTTTATCCAATCAATTTGTTCATAAGCAAAGTTTTTCAAGAATACATAAGAACTATCCTTCATACTAATCAATTATTATCAAAAATTCATCAAGGAACCCTCAAAATTCTTAACATACATTTCACTACAGAACTTATTTAGTTTTGCATTAAATACATAATCCCATAAAATATAAGAATAGGGTCATCTGTTCAAGTAAACATCTGAGAATCATATCATATCATGTCATATCGATCCAAATCAATCAAATAATCAATTAGAACTCATATACCCAATTTAATCCAATGAATCCAAAGATTTCATCACAACTCAACCAAAGAAACAAAACTAAAATTAGTTCTCAATAATGATTCATAAAAATTCACAGTTTCATCACTTCTGATTTCAATTACATTGTAAACATAACATTTATACATTCAAATATGGTGCACATATAGACACCGCCATGCTTCCTACATTATTCTAAACATAGCATAACTTTATCATCAATATAGATGTTCATTTCAATCTCAATTATCACAATACTTTCATATCATAGTACTTCTATAATCATTTCATAATTCATCTTCCATGAATAATAAATACCATTTATGTGAACTATGCATGATTATCTTACTGCCTAATCATCATTTACATGCCCTTCATTTCCTTACTTACACCTTCAAACTAACCATCAACTATTATTCTCTCCTTTTTCTATGACATGTCATTCTCTATTTCCTGCAATAACTATTTCCATCATGAAGATTTAGTGTTATCACACAAATTAGCAAGACTTATTAATTAGAGCTTAGGACTTATCACACAGATAAGTCTTAGGCTCTGATACCACTCTGTCATGCCCTACTTTTCGAGGCGCGACCTTCTATTTTGCACTAAGGTTTCACTAAGATTTGCCAACTTTTAGGGTGGGGTGGATGGGTTTCATTTTCTAAATGGTCTACTTTCTACAGAAAATCAGACAGAGTCTCCCTTGAAAATGGGGCTGTCCAAACTTGTACAAGCATTCACAATTGTTGAGTCTCATAAGATGGCTTAACTGAAGAGGGGAGGGGTAAATTGGGTAAATAAAAATTCATTGCTTAACTTCTATTGGATCATTTCTCTCTTTTCATGCTTGTTTGTGGTGTGGCATAGCATGAACAATAAAAATAATAAAATGCAAGAGGAATAAAACAAATGAACAAAGACACACACACATATAAGAAGATTTTTATAGTGGTTTAGGACCCCATCCCTATATCTATTCTTCCAAGAGCATAGACTTATTATGCCTTGAGTGCCACTATATCCCATACAATGGAATACATAACTATCCCCAACACTACTTTTGGATTCCAGCTCATGGGAGCATAAACACAAGTGTCCCTGACACTCTTTTGGTTTTATGAGTTCACCAGGAAACTCACCCCTTTCAAAGATCATAGAAACCTTAATAGTTTTTCCGAGCTCACTACCAACTCATTGGTTTCAAAGCTCACCAACAAACTTGATAGTTTTCAGAAACCACCAATAACTCATTACAACATTTGTATTGAGTTTACCATAAACTCTCTAGTTTTCAGATTAACTAGAAAACTGTTATACATTTAAGCACAGGAGAAGATATGATCTCTCTTTAAGCTTTAACAATATAAAAAGATCTTTCCAAAATGTAGAAAAAATGGCCATAAAGATTTGTAGATTAAAGCTCATAAAGAATAGATGACAATTTGAGCACTTGGCCATGGGTGGAATGATTTGCATAAAGTTGAGCACATCTAAAATGGGTTCTTTCACCTCCACCAAATTGTCCCGCTACTTCTCCTTAAATAGTTTTCTCAGAATTTTTACCGTTGGAGAAGATGGGAGCCGATCAACATAGAGATGAGAGCAACATTGAATGAATAAGATTGTTTGAATTTTCTACCATTGAAGTCCAGGTCCTTATGTTTTGTCTCGAGCTGCTGCAATGCCAATCAGAGAGGAGGATGAGTTATGATAAATGTGTTCCTCGTTTAACTCATCACATCATTGAAAAGCTTGTAGTACCATTTATTGCCAGAAATGGTAACAGGTATGTGTCTACATGATGATGACTTGAATGCAGATGTCATTTGTATATGTAGTCACACAAACTGATTCTACTCTGACACGTCATGGCCTCTCTTTATCTACATTAGTCTGCCATAAGTTGCAAACAAATTCTCTCAAGGTTTTTCTGTCAGTTGAACTTCCATAAGAATGATTGTCTATTAAGTAGTAAACAAACTTTGATGCATATGAAGTAACACTGACTAATAGACAAACATTTCCTTGTCTGTCAAAATTCCTTCAGAAGATTTGTTTGTTAATCAATCCTTCATGTATATGCTTTCTCTGTTAAAGATAACAAACTAACTTTGAATGGTGCTGGCAAAGATGAGTTGATTGATTGACAAACATTTCCTTTAATACCAACAAATGAAGTAAGATATGCTTCCTTTGTTCTTCATCTTTTGTTGGAGGTGACAGACGAAGTTCACTTAGTCTTGCACTAATAGACAAAGTTAAATCTTTTGCTTTTGTTCCTTATTGTCTATTAATAGTGTGAGATGAAGCTTACTCCAATTTGCTTGACCAGACAAAGTGTAGTATTCAGCTGCTGTAAGCGATAGATGAAGTGTTCTTCGTCTTAGATGGAGTACTCTGCACGTCGCATAGGTTATCTATTATAAGTTGTAGGCAATCATGCCTTGTTCTGTTAAAGCCCATTTCAATCCAAGCAGCACTTTGTTTGTTCAGCTTTTTTCTATCCTTACTATGTAGCTTCTACTTCATTTTCTGCTTTGTTTGATGCTTTATCTGTCGTGAGTAACAAACGAACTTTTGATCCGCAAATGAAGTAAAGTTCTTCAATTGTTCTGCACACTTTGAGCAATAAAAGGAGTTTATTCTTGCAACTTCCTTGGTTCTTCAATATTAATTTGTTAGTCTTGGCCCAACTAAAGTTGCACTTCCTTCTATATTTATATTGCCATTCTTTCCTCATACAATTCTAGTTTTCTCATTTCTTATATTGTTGTTTGGATGGCAATTCTTCTTTCTTCCTCTATTGGAGTCTTTGATGAGCTCCTTTTTCTATCTTTATCTTAGACAGGCTTTGTTTGGTCAATGTAGATGGTTCAAATTTCTCAAACAGAGTTTGCTTCTTCGACCATGGCTTCATCTTCAACTCCTTTGTTTGCCAAGCCTTGAGTTGCTTTTTCATCCTTGTGCTTTTTTCTTGGATAGACTTATCAAATATAAGTTATCTGTAACTTAAACTCTTTGATTATGGCTTCTCCTTTATCTTCTTGTTTTGTATTTGTCTGTTGTCATTTTCTCATTGAGGGTGAAGGATAATACAAACTCACTGTAGTACTACTTCGAAGCTTTGTTTGTCTCCCATTGCATTTGTTCATGGAAGCTTCTCTTAGACAATTGCAACCTTTCTTTATTGCTTATCTTCTACTTTCTTTTTCTTCTTCCATGATTTTCATCTGTTCAACTCTTTTGGAACATAGCAGATAGTTGTGGCAGTTTGTTGCAGACGATCGTTATCCTGTACTTGAACATTTCTGCACTTGCTACGTTGTTAGCTTTCAAATATAATATCATAGTGTATTTTATCCTCATATGATCATATCATTTTGTAAGGCAAGAATAATATACATTTTCATTAAATGCATAATATGAAAGCTTAAGTGATTATGGTGCATAGTATTTAATTAAGTAGTTTATTGAGTAAAGGTTAACTAATATTTATTATGTGCACACCATAAAGTAAGGAGTGTATGCTTTTGTAATTAATCATTCATGGTTATGTGTTTATATTAATTAATGTTTATAAATTTATAACCATACATATGATCATTAGAGATTTAAGCATATAGGTTTTCTTATTTTAGTACAAGTTTTGTTATCATCAAAATTATATATAATAATGTAGACAATCTCTCCCTTTTTGATGATGACAAAACTTTGAGGACTTGTGATAACCCTGAATAATTGACTCTTGTAATCCTATGGAGTTGTACTCTTTTTTATCACTATCCTAATTTTAACTCTTATAAGTTCTTAACAAATATCTCTCCCCCTTATGTCATAATCAAAAAAATTTTAGTTATATTCATTTTTATTTCTCTTCCCTTAATTATATTTTTCTTTCTATATATATATATGTTTATTTATTCTTTCTTTAAGTTCTTCTCCCCCTTTGACACGTATTGGTGGTTTTTCATGTCGATATTTATCTCTCCCCAAGTCTCCTAGAGCCCTTATTAGTTTTTTTTTCTTCTAAATCACATACTTTTCTCATCACGTGTAATGCATATTTAAGGGTAGCAAGCTTTCATTAATATTAAGAAGATAATTGAGATTTTAAACATGTAAGCAACTTGCAAATGTAATTCAATTATTTCAAGAATGTAAACATCTTTTTAGCTTGCATTAATTCATATATTCTCCATCAAAATTATTTTGTACAAGAACGTTAATATTCAAAATGATTTCATGCAAGTAGATAAGTCTTATGATAACAATGCATGATTCTAAGTTATTGAGTTTAGTATTAGGTCTTTCTCTTTTAATGTGCATCCATTCTCTTCTTCTAACTGCATTATTATTAAAGGAAACGGTTAAGAATTTTAATGACAGAGTCAATAGGCTGCTTGGAAAGTGGAGAGATGCTTCAGATTCTCTATCATGTATAAAGTAGTTAGAAACAGGATGATGTTTCAGTGTACACTAGAGCAATCATGGCATCGTCAAGTTCTCCTACAAGGCAGATACGATTTGATGACAATGCGAATGCATAGAAAGTTCAATTTCTTCATAACAAGATTAAAGTGTTAAAGGAAGATTTGTTATATACAAGGGGCAGTACTACTCATTTTAATTATCTTTTGACCAAGGATTCCATGGCTTACATGGAAGCTATAGAACGCATTAAGAATTTGGAGATGGAATTAGCCATGACTTATGAGAAAATTGATGAGTTGGAAACAGTTGTTAATGTTTTAGCTAAGTGAACAATTTTTTTTATTTCTTTTGAAGTTCTGAACTGTCCAACTGTGTAACTTTATCTTTGAGTTTCTCTGCTTAATGATTCTAAAGTGACAATGCATGTTCCTATTTGATTTTATTTGTGTCTCTATTGTTTGAGAGTCTATTTTATGTTAGCATCGTTGAAGAATTACCCTTATTATTTTTATCAAGAGAATGATTATTGAGGTTTAAGCCATAGAGATGTTTTTGAATTTTCTTTTGTTTATTACATTTAAACAAAGGGTTCTTTTTAGTATCTTTTTAAGGGATCTATTCCACTTTGAGTGTTGTTGGTTACTTATCAGCTCCTGAATCTCTTTCCCTTAAATTTTTTATAATAGTTCATTTTATTGTGGATTTTATGACTTTAGATTCTAAGTTTGTGATTAGAATTAGTTGTGTAAAGTTTGTTTTCTTAGGAGATTTCTTTTTGTGTTCTAAGTTTTTACACTCTTTCTAATGTTATCTGAGATTAGAATCTCAGAAGGTTTTATGTGACTATTAGTTTGAAAAGCTTTTAATTTTAATCCTTTTAGATTACTTTACCAAAATGAGTTGTTATGAGTTAAATATTCACACACATTATAGTTATTACTAAATTCATTTTCATGTTTTTATTTTTTATGTTTTGGATCAAGACAATAAACATTATTTCAGAAGGAATGACTAGGAATAGAATTTCTATTCGAGACTTTAAACTGTGAGGTTTCCCAAACAAGCTTGACTATGCCTTACGACTGTAATGATGTTAAAGTTTTGATCATTTTAATGTTTGTTAAGATTTTCGACACGATTTAGCTCAAAACAATAAAACTTGACTTAATTCAAGTCTAATGCAGTTCATTTAGAGGTATCTAGAATATATAGCAATGAAAGAAATATAATCAAGTTTTACAACTTTTCTCTTTTGGTGCTTCCTTCATAGATTCCCCATTTGAGTTTGTAGGTGTTGTTGTCAATCTTGACTAAGCGATTAGCTTTTGTTTTCAAGCCTTTAATGCCATTTTTTATCTTGTTCTGGGCTATTGTTTTCAATCCTTTTGTTGTCTCAAGAACTTGAACTTGTAGGCCCTTTTACTTGGATTTGTGAGCTGAGAAGAAGAATCTGATTGTTCATTATTGTCTTTCTTCTACGCTCAACTCAAGCTTTCCTGCATACACTTAAAATAGTCTTGCACTATTTCTTCGTTAATGAGTAGACATGCATTTTGAATATATCAGTGCAAAGAGTCATTTTAACCATAATAGTATTCAGATAATCAAGTTGTTAAATTAAAGCAGTTTTCATGAATGAATGTAATAAGTACTCTGCTTCAATCAATCAATGAGTTATGTGAGCTAGCATACTTTGGAATGATAGTTAATCTCATATGCTAGATCAACTCAGTCTTGTCTACGATTATTTTGAGCATAATCGTTCAATTATGTTTTTGTAGTTTTGAGTATATTTTAAGGTTATATGCTTTTATCTTTGAATTATCTATTTTTTTGAATGTTATTTATTTTCTTGTTAAACAAATTTATTTTATGTTTTTAGAGCTTTATGTATCCTAGTCTGGATTCCTAGGTTATGTACATAAAAGTATGTACAAAAGGTTAAGTAAGAATTTCTAAATTTATCAGTATCTCGATGTATATTTAGGTCTCTATATACACACTTTTAGGTGGGATTCCTAATTCTCTTTGAGGAATTTTACTTTAAGTTCTTTTGGGGTTTATCTATTTTATTATCAATCACTGGTTCTAATGAGGTTATGCATAGATTATTTGATTTTAATCCCTTATTCTAAATTTTATGTTCTATACATAAAAGTATAAAATCAATGTACCAATGAATAAATAATGGAAGTGTAAAGTTTTGAGTATAAATTTGTACAGACATATAAATGAAAGCAGTTAAAGGACTACGCATGAGTTCTAATTTCTTATTAACAAAAGAATATATACTTAAATATAAATAATTGAAAAAGCAAAGGAAATGCATAAATAAAGCACTACAGATGAAAGAAAAACTATATAGACAATATTTAAATACAAATGATGACATGGACGGTGTGGATTTTTGAGTTCGGGTGTTATACATGCATTCACCTTTCCTTTTTATTTTGAAAGAACTTGGTATTTCATCATGTTTTCAATTTTTTTCTTCAAACCAAGTCTCCTTTTCTTTTTCTTCTTCTTTAAGAGATTATTTCCTTTTATCTTAGATTTCTTGTACTCAAGTTAGTTTAAATAATAACGCAAGTGGTGCGTGAGTGCTAAGTGTTTTCATCCCTTATTAATTTATCTTTGTCTTGTGTAAGATTTCTCATATTAGTTAATAAGCCAAGGCATCCTTACAAACACTGGGACTAAGAGCATATAGTGAGTTTTCAACATTTTCAGCTCTACTCTCGTGTCATCCTCAATTATGGCAATACCAAAAATTTCATAGATGAAAATCATTTGGCCATAAGAGATGTTTCCAATATTCTTTTCCATTCTATCTGGTTTAATCTATCAAAAATTTGGAAGATGGGAGATGGATTATTCTTTGATTTATAGAGAGGATGACATTCTTGAGTAAGCCAAATGGATCTCTACAATTGTTTATCAAGCCCTCTCTGATACCACTTGTAGAGTCTTATAATATGGCTTAACACAAGAGGGGAGGGGTGACTTGGGTAAATAAAAATTCATTGCTTAATCCCTATTGGATCATTTTCTTCTTTTCGTGCTTGTGTGTGGTATGACATAGGATGAATAATAAAAATAATAAAATGCAAGAGGAATAAAACAAATGAACAAACACACGCACACAAATAAGAAGATTTTTATAGTGGTTTAGGACCCCATCCCTACATCCACTCTTCCAAGAGCACAGACATATTGTGCCTTAGGTTCCACTATACCCCATACAATGGAATACATACATATCCCTGACACTTCTTTTGGATTCCAGCGCCAAGGGGCATAAACACAACTGTCCATAACACTCTTCTGGTTTTATGAGTTCACCAGAAAACTCACCCATTTCAAAGATCATAGGCAAACTTGGTAATTTTCTCAAGCTCACTACCAACTCGCTTGTTTCGAAGCTTACCAAAAAACTTAATGGTTTTCTAGAGACTACCAACAACTCATTACAACATGGTTTATCGAGTTTACCACAAACTCCTTGGTTTTCAGATTAACCGAAAAACTATTACACATTTAAGCACAAGGAAAGATATGATCTCTCTTTCAGCTTTGACAATATAAAAGATCTTACCAAAATGTAGAAAAAATGGCCATAAAGATTCACAGATTAAAGGCCATAAAGAATAGATGATGGTTTGAGCTCTTGGCCATGGGTGGAAGGATTGGCATAAAGTTGAGCACATCTGAAATAGGTTCCTTAACCTCCAACAAATCATCCCACTTCATCTCCTTAAATAGATTCTTTAGAATTTTGACCTTTGGAGAAGATGGAGTAGATCAATGCATAGACGGGAGCAGCATTAAATGAATAAGACCACTTGAATTTTCTACTATTGAAGTCCAGGTCTTTGTATTTTGTCTCGAGCTGTTGCAATGCTAATTAGAGAGAAGGATGAGCTATGATAAATGTGTTCCTTGTTTAACTTGTCATAGCATTGGAAAACTTTCAATGTCATTTATTACCAAAAATGGTGACTGGTATGTGTTTGCACGATGACAGCACGAATGCAGATGCCATTTATATACATAGTCACACAAATCGATTCCCCTCTAACACATCATGGCCTCTCTCAATCTACATTAGTGTATCATAAGTTGCAGTGGAATTCTCCCAGGGTTTGTCTGTCAGGTGAAATTCTAGAAGAATGATTTTCTGTTAAGTAGCAGACCAACTTTGATGCATATGAAGTTACACTGACTGATAGACAAACATTTTCTTCTCTGTCAAAATTTCTCCAGAAGATTTGTTTATTAATCGATCCTTCATGTATATGCTTTGTTTGTTAAAAATAACAAACTAACTTTGAATGATGCTAGCAAAGATGAGCTGAGTGATTGACAAACATTTCCTTTAATACAAACAAATGAAGTAAGATATGCTTCCTTTGTTCTTTGTCATCTGTTGGAGGTGACAAACAAAGTTTTCTTAGTCTTGTACTAACAGACAAAGTGAGATCTTCTTCTTTTGTTCCTTATTGTCTATTGATAGTGTTAGACAAATCTTAATTCAATTTGCTGGACCAAACAAAGTGTAGTATTTGTCTGCTATAAGCAATTGATGAAGTGTTCATTTTCTTGGACTAAGTACTCTGCACGTCGCATAGGTTTGTCAGTTATAAGTTGTAGATAATTGTGCCTATGTCTGTTGAAGCCCATTTCGATCCAAGTAGCACTTTGTCTATTTAGCTTTGTCTATCCTTACCATGTAGCTTCTACTTCATCTTCTGCTTTGTTTGATACTTTATTTGTCATGAGTATAGACAAACTTTTGATCTACAGATGAAGTGAAGTTCTTCAACTATTCTGCACACTTCAAGCAATAGAATGGGCTTGTTCTTGCAACTTCCTTGGTTCTTCAATCTTGATTTGCCTGTCTTGACCTAGCTAAAGTTTCACTTCCTTCTATATATATATATTGCCATTCTTTCCTCAAACAACTCTAGTTTCCTCATTTCTTCTATTGTTGTCTAGATGGAAATTCTTCTTTCTTCCTCTATCTGAGAATTTGAAAGAGCTCCTTTTTCTTTCTTTATCTTAGATAGGCTTTGTCCGGTCGGTGTAGATGGTTTGAATTTCTCAAATAGAGTTATGCTTCTTCGACCATGGCTTCATCTTCAACTCCTTTGTCTGCCAAGCCTTGAGTTGCTTCTTCATCGTTATGCTTTTATCTTTGACAAACTGATCAGATATAACTAGTTTATAACTTAAGTTCTCTGATCATGGCTTCTTCTTTATCTTCTTACTTTGCATTTGTCTGTTGTCATTTTCTCGTTGAGGTTGACAGACAACACAAACTCATTATAGCACTTCTTCGAAGCCTTGTTTGTCTCCCATTGCTTTTATTCATGGAAGCTTCTTTTAGACAACTGCGACCTTTCTTTGTTGCTTGTCTTTTGCTTTCTTCTTCTTCTTCTTCCATGATTTTCATCAGTTCAGCTCTTTTAGAATGTAGCAGATAGTTGTGGCAATTTGTTACAAATGATCATTATCCTGCACTTGCTACGTTGTTAGCTTTCAAATATAATATCATAATGTATTTTATCCTCATATGATCATATCATTTTGTAAGGCAAGAATGATATACATTTTCATTAAATGCATAATATGAAAGCTAAAGTGATTATGGTGCATAGTATTTATTTAATTAGTTTATTGAGTAGAGGTTAATTAATTTTATTGTGTGCACACCATAAAGTAAGGAATGTATGCTTGTGTAATTAATCATTCATAGTTATGTGTTTATCTTAATTAATGTTTATTAATTCAAACCATTCATATGATCATTAGAGATTTAAGCATATAGGTTTTCGTATTTTAATATAAGTTTTGTTATCATCAAAATCATATACAATAATGCTAACAACCACCTCATATAATACATAGGTTTCACCTAAATTATGACAATTTCACCTGTAAAAGTATCTATAAGATTAAATAACATGTTGAACTTACTTCTAAAACATACACCCACAATCCCAAAGCCCAAGATCTAGGTAAATCATGATGGCAACCTACATATTTTTCTAATTATCAACTTCATTCATAATATGGTAAATAAATCACTAAGAAATGCCTTTATATTACTTTATACATTAATTGACTTCTTTAAATTATAGTCATACAAACATATTCTGAATTTCAACTATACAAAGAGGATTACAATCCCAAATCAAACCTACCACAAGAGACATTTTTAAATCTTGCTTCTTAGTTCCAACCTACTGGTGGAATTCTTTATTTGTTAGCTAAAAAAATAGAATAAGAAGGCATGAGTTTGGGCAACTTAGTAAGTAGGCAAGTATGATAGAAAATAATGATCATTCATAACAATCACATGTTCCATTCAAAACAGGCGTAATCACACTCCACATTATCCTATACCAATAATTCAAATTCATTATTAGGATATTCTTTGTCCCTCATATTTAGACATCTATACACAAGAATAATGTCATCATATATAGAGGTCGGTCATGCATAAAGATTAAGCATTGCAATCTAAGGGATACTTCATATCCCAATTATTCATATAATTAACAATCCTAATACATATCACTTTATAAGCAAAAATGGGATATCCACTATCCCCAAACCCAAAACACACATGCCTGGATTATAAACAAATGGGATATTCATATCCCATTCAGTCATCACATTCAGCAAGAAGAAGAAAGCCTACTTACTTGGATGTTGAACCATCTCATAATCCTCATATTCTTAAACCTGTCATATCTCAAACATTACCACTTCATCATCACAATTATCAAATTTCATAATTTACACATGTTATTCAATGGGATGTTCTTCATCCATTTCAATAAATAACCATACATAAGAATAATGATTATAAAACGAACATCAATAATACAAACCAAGGGATACTCACTATCCCAACAAACCATATACATCAATTTCAAACACATAATGGATGTCCATAATCGCCAATCAAAACAACCATGCCCGAATACAATTAAATGGGGTTTTCATCCCCAATCATACAGCTAATCAAAGGAGGGGAGCCTATTTACCTTGAGTGAATCATTATGCACTCTTCTAGCTCTATTCTTTTTTTCATCTTTCCCAGATCATTCTGTACATAGCAAAATCCCAATCATTTACAACAGGACCCAAACATATTCATTTACAATCACTGAGTCAGATACTATGATAGATTCATTGCAAAACCCTTATACTTTCTTAATGCATAATTGCATACTCATCAATGTATAATCAAAAACCAACATATTCAATGTTTAGTTAACCTTTTCAACATGCCAATTAAACTTTAAGTGCATCCCTTATATAAGGGTCTTAGGGTCATAATTAGACTCAATTTATCCCTCATTGGTACATTTCATCAATTAGCTAATAGGCACAATGTAAATTATCACATCTCAACAAAATTCTCAAGAAATTCCATCCAACCATATACTATCCTCATATACCATAACCAACAAATAATTAACTTCAATAACAGTCTAATTGGATGTTTAATGCAATTGATTTATGACTTCCATGGCCTAAATACAAAAACCCTCTTTAACCCTTATGTAGGTCATAGCTCAAAATTCATTTCCACTAGTAACATGCCTTAAAATATCATAATTAAGCATTTAATCATTTATCCCATGGTAATTTCAATAAAATCACAAAATCTCCCAATTTTGTTATTCATCAAAACCCTAACTTTGTATAATTCATAATTTCTCATGCCAAATCATGATAATCACTCAATAAAATCATTCTCCCATGAATTCAAAATCATATACATCAATTTAAGCCCAAAATTCATCATTTCCCAAAACCCTAAAAATCTAAAAGCTAAGATTTGGTTGAGAGATTGGGCTTATCTTCGCTTACAAGTGTAGTCATCCTCCCCAAATGAATGACCAAACTCCTAGCTCCATGTTATACCTTCCATGTTATGAAAATCTAACATTTCTTCCATTTTCTTCTATTTTTCATGGTTTAAATGGGTGAGAATTTGGTTTAAATGAAAGATCACAAGTTCATCTAGCTAGCCAAGCTGATTTCCTTGTTAAAATGGCTAGGAATCATGTATAACGAGGCTAACGCAAAAGGGGAGAAAGAACGGGATGGAAAATCTAGAAAATAGAATAAGTCTTGGGCTAAAAAGTTAGCCCCCATTTTTTTACCGCTAAATGGAGCCACCAATGCCCCCTTACTGCCACCCCTTATCCTCCAAAAATCAATCGGCACCAGTGTGCTAATTCCCAAAATAGTGGATTTCTCATCTTGTTTTCTTATATCTTTTTACCATAATACATTCCATAAAATCCTAACTTTAAAAGATATTTAATCCTCATTTTATGCATCATAAAAATATACAAAAATTTTCATCACATAAATCCGTATCATATCTAATATATGGACTCATACTCAATTTCACAATTCATTACACTTTTTATGATGAAAGAGATGAAAATATGAAGTTCCAAATTGAACATGCTTTACTTGGTTACATAAAGTCATTTGAATATAAGATGTTTCAAATTAGAATGACTCTAACTCTTTGCACATACACAAGGATCAAGAGTAGACAAGATAATGTTTGAATTATACTTGTAGACATGTATGACTTCTAAATTTTCTTTTGAGTCATGATAAATCTTTTGAAGTCACTGAAAGTTGAACTTAATTAGTGTTGATTTTGATGTTGTTTTGAATATCTATTTTTTTATATCTCTTTGCTCGAGAAATAGCAAAGTGATAAGTTTAGGGGTATTTGATAAGCAAATTTTATTCACTTATATTGAGTATTATCTAAGCCCCTATGATTCATTAATTCTTGAGGATTTCATGAGAAGTTTTTATTATTTTTGTTTGTTTATAGGATCTCAGAAAGGTGGAGCTAAGCATGGAGAGAAGATGAAGAAAACAAAGTGAAAACAAGGCTAGCAGCATATGGCGCTGCAGCTTCGATAAGTGGAGCCGCATCTCCAATTCAAGGTGTTTTGACATAGCAGGGGCAGTAGGAAATGGCATCACAGTGCTAGAAAGTGGAGCTGTGGTGCTAGTTTAGGATCTTAAGTATTCACCAAGGTGACACAAATAAATGCTACGACTTCAAAAGTGGAGCCGCGATGCCATGCTAGAGACAACTTTTTTAACTTTTGGGATTTTGCTTGAATTGTTCAATAAGGCTAAAACCTAATGGAGATGTTATACAAAACAATATTTTACACATCTTTGGGGACCTTTTGGGCTAGGGTTTGAGGCTGCAAAAGAAGAGAGGGAGGCAACTACACAGATTAGAAGAGAGATCTTCTTATAAGAGAAGGGAAGTTGACAAGAGAACAAAGAAGCTGAGAACACTACATGGAGAAGTTTATCCATTGATATTTTTTTGTTCTTTTTTAGTCATTTTCTTTTCTTAATCATGTCTAATTCAATGTTTGTTGTTGTCTTTGATTTCATTATGAGCTAAGCACTTTAATCTAGGGGAACAATGTAGTCAGATAATGATTATTTGCTTTTGTTATGAAATCACCATAGGATGATCATGATGATAAAGATATCAATGAAGCTCACGCAATTTTATGAGTTTCTTGATCTTAATGCGTCTTGATTAGTTAATATTTTTATAAAGATGTAGGAAATTAGATAATTGAGATTGGTTGTTATGACTTTAGAAAGAATCATAGTTAATCAAGAGAAGCTCGTTGTCAACATAAGAGCAAACATTGATTGCTTAAAACTAACAAAACTAAGTAGGATTAACATAGTGAATTCGGAAACCCATAGATGTTTTAGTCACTATCTCTTTTATCTATACAAAATCAACATCATAGCCAAAGTACATTAGTTTAGATCACTTCTCAGTACACTTTATTACCACATTCCAATCTTTAAAACAAGATTCAGAGTTAGAGTAGCTGGTAGTTGGCAATTATACATCATTGTGGGAATGATATCTTATTCACACTTGTTCATCGAGGACAAGAAAAATGAGGAAGAAATAATATAAATGGAATGACATGGCCGAAATTGGTCACCTTTGGAAAATACCAAAGGATTTTCCACTATTATTAATTTTCCTCAACTGATTTCATTTGCTGCG